>OZ016482.1:23993788-24276288 GCA_963966615.1 Tenthredo amoena | reverse complement strand
TAACCTAACCTAACCTAACCTAACCTAACCTAACCTAACCTAACCTAACCTAACCTAACCTAACCTAACCTAACCTAACCTAACCTAACCTAACCTAACCTAACCTAACCTAACCTAACCTAACCTAACCTAACCTAACCTAACCTAACCTAACCTAACCTAACCTAACCTAACCTAACCTAACCTAACCTAACCTAACCTAACCTAACCTAACCTAACCTAACCTAACCTAACCTAACCTAACCTAACCTAACCTAACCTAACCTAACCTAACCTAACCTAACCTAACCTAACCTAACCTAACCTAACCTAACCTAACCTAACCTAACCTAACCTAACCTAACCTAACCTAACCTAACCTAACCTAACCTAACCTAACCTAACCTAACCTAACCTAACCTAACCTAACCTAACCTAACCTAACCTAACCTAACCTAACCTAACCTAACCTAACCTAACCTAACCTAACCTAACCTAACCTAACCTAACCTAACCTAACCTAACCTAACCTAACCTAACCTAACCTAACCTAACCTAACCTAACCTAACCTAACCTAACCTAACCTAACCTAACCTAACCTAACCTAACCTAACCTAACCTAACCTGACCTAACCTGACCTAACCTGACCTAACCTGACCTAACCTGACCTAACCTGACCTAACCTGACCTAACCTGACCTAACCTGACCTAACCTGACCTAACCTGACCTAACCTGACCTAACCTGACCTAACCTGACCTAACCTGACCTAACCTGACCTAACCTGACCTAACCTGACCTAACCTGACCTAACCTGACCTAACCTGACCTAACCTGACCTAACCTGACCTAACCTGACCTAACCTGACCTAACCTGACCTAACCTGACCTAACCTGACCTAACCTGACCTAACCTGACCTAACCTGACCTAACCTGACCTAACCTGACCTAACCTGACCTAACCTGACCTAACCTGACCTAACCTGACCTAACCTGACCTAACCTGACCTAACCTGACCTAACCTGACCTAACCTGACCTAACCTGACCTAACCTGACCTAACCTGACCTAACCTGACCTAACCTGACCTAACCTGACCTAACCTGACCTAACCTGACCTAACCTGACCTAACCTGACCTAACCTGACCTAACCTGACCTAACCTGACCTAACCTGACCTAACCTGACCTAACCTGACCTAACCTGACCTAACCTGACCTAACCTGACCTAACCTGACCTAACCTGACCTAACCTGACCTAACCTGACCTAACCTGACCTAACCTGACCTAACCTGACCTAACCTGACCTAACCTGACCTAACCTGACCTAACCTGACCTAACCTGACCTAACCTGACCTAACCTGACCTAACCTGACCTAACCTGACCTAACCTGACCTAACCTGACCTAACCTGACCTAACCTGACCTAACCTGACCTAACCTGACCTAACCTGACCTAACCTGACCTAACCTGACCTAACCTGACCTAACCTGACCTAACCTGACCTAACCTGACCTAACCTGACCTAACCTGACCTAACCTGACCTAACCTGACCTAACCTGACCTAACCTGACCTAACCTGACCTAACCTGACCTAACCTGACCTAACCTGACCTAACCTGACCTAACCTGACCTAACCTGACCTAACCTGACCTAACCTGACCTAACCTGACCTAACCTGACCTAACCTGACCTAACCTGACCTAACCCGGTAAAAAAAAAGGTACTTTCCACCTGTACCAATCGACTGCATATCGTCTGAAACGTGTATATAACATCGATCTATGGGACCGAAAACCAAAAAAAATAAAATCAAATAAAATCAAAAATAAAAAATGAAACAAAAAAAAAAAAGTATTTTCCCGATCAGCCCATTCGACTGGAAATCGTCTGAAGAGCGTAAATAACATTAGTCTGTAGGCAAAAAAAAAAAAAAAAAAAAAACCACCTCTACAAACTTTCAAAATTCATAACTCCGCGGTGCATGCTCGTGGAGAATTCGTCAGGGATGCGTTGGAAAGGGGAGGAAGAGATCTTTCGATCCCTGAGATAAAATTTTGAGGTTAGCACCATTGAGCTACGCGGGGTGGGGAAGGGGGGAGAGAGGGGCAGGGGGGGACGAGGGCGAGGGGTGCTATGAATAGAGGAGGGGGAGGGGCACTCACCCCACCCATGACTTCGACCCTCCCCCCACTCCCGGCGTTCCCCCCACCCCCTATTTCGGAAGGGGGCGGAGTTAGGGGGGTGTGTTCCGTGGTCCATCGGATGCGCCATCAAAAATCCTTTCGATCCCCCCCCCTCCCAAAAATATCTACCGAGGCGCTTTGCCTATAACCTAACCTAACCTAACCTAACCTAACCTAACCTAACCTAACCTAACCTAACCTAACCTTTCGCCCCTCCTTCCTCCCTGCAAAGTGCCGACTCGGAAGAAATGCAGAGGAGGCGATACCCGGGCTGCACGCTAGGTGCACCCCAAGCCTAGTGAGGCGGAAGACGAAAAAAAAAATAAAAAAAAGGTCAAGTTAGGAGAGGTTAGGTTAGGTTAGCCCGTCGCGGAGGAGAAAAAACAATAAAGTACTCTTCCACTCTACCCAATCAACTGGAAATTGCGTGAAACGCGTAAATAACGTCTGTCTGGACGCCAAAAAAAAAAAAATACTTGGAAACAAAACAATCAACCTTCCTGAAAAATTAGTAATGGTTGCGAAAAAAGGGGTTTTCCACTATGCTTAGTCGACTGGAAATCGCCTGAAACACGTATACAGGGTGTCTGGAAATTCGCGCACCATCGGCATACTGGCGGATTTCTTGCGAAAAGTTGAGACGAAAGTTACCAATAAAAAAAAGTCCGCAACCGCTTAGTTTTCCTGTAGAATCACTTAATTAGCAACGAAACTATCAGCGTTCAGCTTCAGGAAAGAATGGTTAGAACATTGCATAGCCGTCCGTCCCACTCCTGGGTGAAGCGGGGAACACCACACATTATTGTCTCGATCTCGGTAGTTGGGCGCACGGCGATGCGGAGCTTCAGCCAGTCTTTCTTAAAAACCGATGCTGATTGGTCCGTTATTAAGTGCTTTTACACGGAAACTAAGTCCTCGCGGACTTTTTTGCATAAAACAAATTTCTGCGATTGCGACTGCGTTACATTTGTAGTAATTCACCATCTACATTATTCATTATGTCTCCGTCAGCTGCCACGATTAATTGCCGACGAGGGTCGACGCCACAAACGGGCGATTCTTGCGCCGTAAGGAGTCACGTGGTGGGGGTGATAATTGGATTGGCGCATGTATTTCTTTGAATACAGGCGACAAAAATATACGTACGATTGCAGAGTGGATGATCCGTTGAAATTATCATCCTTACTAAATGACTGGCTCATTAGTCGTCTGTCTTCCGTCGAGTCCGTGCGTGTCGATAAATCGGTCAAGCTAATACAGCTTATCCTACCATATAACTGTAAGCTAAAAGTCAACCTTACCCTCATACTTGTATTTATATCTGCTCCATTTTCATCTTCGCTTTATTTGATTTTACCAATTCACACCATGCCTTATTTTTGTATCTCAACCCCTGAGATTCTCGTGAACGTTCAAGAAACCTTGGCCTTAGGTCCATGTGTATATGCATATGATGTACACATGTGACGTCTCTAAATTGTGTGTGTCGAGTTGGACTGATTTTTGAAATTCGATCCGACACATTTTCCACAGATTCAATCATTATTTCGGTTACTATCTGCCGACTTATGTATGTAGACAACGCTTTTTCTTGAATACACTAGCTGCTTCAGGTTTAATTATATCGTATTTTAATCCTATGCCTTTGTCTTGTCCATTTACCCATCGGTTACATCAAACACATACAGATAAGACAACACAGATGATTAATCCGACGGTAGAAATGTCGAGTATGGAGTCCCCAGAAGTCTCAGGAGATACCATGGAAAGCATGAGAAAAACTACGCCGCCAAATGGCACAATGGCTATGGAAAGCACGTTAGCGTCAAGAAACAACGTAGACACCTACAACGATGAAGAGAAAATAATAATTCCAGATTTGACCGAGGTATTTTTAATATCGTTGGTCAATTTTTGTCGGCCGCAGACTTTTCTCCCTTAATTCTAAAGGCCACTTGTTATTTTGTAATATGCCCTTCGTCGAATTTCATAATTCTACAGCTCCGTTCTACTGAGGAAATTCGGAAATAAAAAAAAAAGAAGAAGACATTCTTTTACTTTATGAGGTACCGAAGACTGTCCAAACAAAAAAGCATTTCTGACTTTGTAGAATATGGCAGTATATGTGTTGACGTCAATGTTCTATCCTCTACGATGAAGAGGTCAATGCAGGGAACTATTCGCAGTAGTTTGCAGAAAGCTTTCTGGGAAAGGTTCCCTGCATTGACTCTGCCATCCCAGAGGATTGTCATTCTCTGTCGATACACATACCACCGTGATCTACCAAGTTAGAAATGATTTTTTTGATATGCCTTTCTTTAATGCTTTGTAACACGGAAACACGTTGCCTTCTTTTTCAAACTTCCAGTAGGATCTGCCATTAATTGAATTCATTCAAGTATTTCAAGTTCTTCACCTGTTGGGTTACTCCGAATTCTGTCTATAAAAATATCATTACAAATCATTATTCTGGGGTGAGCCAGAATTCTACTCGATTTGAAAAAAAAAACTGACCCAATTATTATGTCTAGCTTTTCTATCGACAAGTTCGAGGGCCCTTAAATTTTCAAGTAGTTCTTCAAGTTGCTATCTTACTTGGAAAATAATCGCAATCTGTATGCGAAGATCATCACGTAAGTTGATCTAAGTACTAACATCAATATTGAATAGTGTTATCAGGCACGTAACACTTGAAATACAATATTGCACGATTGCAGTATTCCAAGATTTGTGATAATCTGCTCTCAGACAGATAAGGAAGTTTCTATGCCATATCCCATCATCGGAATTATCTACGCGTAATGCAGGATATGTTCTTTTGTTTTCCGTCTACTGTCGGCGAGTGCCGAAATTTTGCCTGTCTCATAAATGTTCTAATTATTCTTCCTTCGTCCGTAGAAAAATATGTCTGCGAGCACGAGCAACCGAGAATCATGCCCTCAGAAAAATTGCGTCCCACCAAACTTTTGCATCCGAGTACACAATTCGCGTTTCTCGCGTTTTACAAAGACGTTCGACTCGCTAGTCCTGTTTATCCAGGAAGTCAGGCAAAATTTTATCTAACTGCTCGTCTGCAATGAAATATAATCATGTCGACATATCATAATTCAGCGTCCGTTTCTCTTTTCAGGAACGCTTCAGCTTTAAAAAATTATGGGCATTCACAGGTCCCGGATTTTTAATGTCCATTGCTTACCTCGATCCCGGAAACATCGAGTCGGATTTACAGGCTGGAGTCGCTGCGAATTACAGGGTAAATCATCTTTCTACGGAATACAAGTGCCCAGATCGTGAGCCGGGCTACGTAGTCTCAGAATTGAATATGTGTACTTGAATGGAGCCTGAAGTTTAATCAAGTCTGCCACCAATTACAGTTATTATGGGTCCTGCTGAGCGCTACGGTACTCGGACTTCTCATGCAGAGACTGAGTGCAAGGCTTGGCGTGGTGACGGGGAGTCATCTGGCGGAAACGTGTCATAGTGAATATAAAAAAGCCCCGCGACTGATACTGTGGATCATGGTAGAAATCGCAATCATTGGTAGCGACATGCAGGAAGTTATAGGTACAACAATCGCTTTGTATCTGCTATCCAACAAAAGGTGAGCCATTTCATGCTAGCTAATATCTTCATGATTTCTCGTTGGCCAGTCCTTGCATCTGGTGACAATCGTTTTTGCTGGATTGACTTGTGAAATACAGAGAAAAGGATAATTAAAACTCCATAAGTCTCATGTCGAGCAAGTCCTAATGTAGCCAATGGCCGTTGTTGTTGCAGGATACCACTATACGGAGGAGTACTGTTAACCATAGCGGACACTTTCACGTTTCTATTTTTAGATAAATACGGGCTACGCAAGTTGGAGTTGTTTTTTGGATTCCTAATTACCGTAATGGGCGTTACGTTCGGCTACGAGGTAGACTTGTCGTTAATTCTGTCGTTAATTCAAACGTAGCCAAAGATCTCTGTATCGCACCAAGTTTCTTTATCTGCATCGGCATGTATGGGTGTGGTTGAGTTGAAACTTGTGAGAAACATCAGTAGAATCATAATCAATCGTTATTATCAATCGCTACGTTACTAACGACAAGTTGTTTGAGCCGGAAATCTGATCTATCGAGTATAGAATCATTCCGTTCAACGACTCAGACCTTTTGTTTACTTTCAGTACGTTATATCGTCCCCGTCGCAGGGTGCGGTACTTGCCGGAATGTTCACACCGTGGTGCGAAGATTGCGGTCCGAATGCGATTACTCAAGCCATTGGCATTGTTGGAGCAGTAATAATGCCGCATAATCTTTACCTGCACAGCGCCCTTGTTAAGGTAAATTAATTACAAGCGGACGACCGATTCTGCTATCCTGTCAGATTGAAATCTCGACAATTAATCGCTGCCATTTTCTTGTCCCCCAGTCCAGGAGTATCGATAGGACGCAACCGGCCCAGGTCAGAGCTGCCAATATGTACTATTTCGTTGAGACCTGTATTGCATTGTGCGTCTCTTTTCTGATCAATGTATTTGTCGTCGCTGTTTTTGCACACGGGCTGTTTGACAAAACGAATGCCGACGTTGTGAGTATCTCACAAATTGTTACCGATATGAATAAAATTTGCCAAGGCAGGTGTAAATATTGAAAAGTAATGATCCGTCGGCTTTGCTATACGCACTTTGCTGTTGAAAATTGGCGTTACTATGATTACTTAACCGTTCGAGCCGCTACGGTATGTAGGTAGAATAATTTTTTTAATTCTGTTTCAGTATTCCATATGCGAGGCAAACAACTATATGTTTGGGATGGAATCGTTTGAGGTGACTGCAACGATCGATAAACCTAAATATCGTATATTATTTTGCAGAAGATACAATTCTTAGGGGCACTTCTCGACTTCTTCTTACGAGACTGTACCTTTCGTCCATTAGATAACAATATCGCGGCCCTCTGTAGAAGACCCTAAAAGACACTGCGGTGTTGACAGAAAATGTTTTAAGAAACAACGGAGATTCACCCCTCTTTCGTAATTCTCCATAGTCCGAAATATAGCTTCTTATTCCCCTTGAGCTGTTTCCGTAACCGTTTCCAATTTGTTTTCACGTTTATCTACGAAAAGCGAACACTCTCAGCTACGTAGGTGTACAGTGTTCATCTCGTATACCACATATTTTTCTTTGAATTTAATTACTACTGCCGGACAAATTATTGGAAATTTCTTTTTTATCAATTTTTGAATTTAACTCGCTTTTAGAACAACAATAGCACAGTCGATGCGGACCTCTACAACGGAGGAATATTCCTTGGGTGTCAATTCGGCGCTATCGCAATGTACATTTGGGCTATAGGTATCCTGGCCTCTGGTCAGTCCTCAACGATGACTGGCACGTACGCGGGTCAATTTGCAATGGAAGGATTCTTGAACCTCCAATGGGCTAGGTGGCAACGGGTGTTATTCACTCGTACGATAGCAATAATTCCCACACTGGCGATAGCGTTTGTAGCCGATATAAACGATCTGAGTAAAATGAACGAGTACTTGAATGCCGTAATGAGTCTGCAATTGCCCTTCGCGATACTGCCAACAATTGCTTTTACCAGCAACGATCGGATAATGGGACAATTCAAAAATGGATTGTAAGTAAAACGTCAATTGCCATTTTGGAATTACGAGACCTGCATATCTTCGCACAACTACTTTCTCATCATCTTGCAGGGGGAACAAAATTGCCTCGTCTACTCTGGCTGTCGTTGTGATATCGATAAATATTTACTTCGTCATTAACATAGTGCAAGAGAAAAACCCAAAACATTGGGCGATATTTCTATTGATCGCCATGTATTCCATCCTCTACGTAATATTTTGTTTCTATTTAGTCATACACATGGCTATCAATATGGGTGCGACTGGTCTCACCAACTACGCGGTACGTAATACATAGAATTCTTTTGTATAGAGAGAAGTAAATTGTGTGAATTACAACACATCGAGATCTTTCCGTGAACAATGTCTGTTACCCTGTGCGTTAATGTTCATGACATTGTTCCAGTTTATTGCCAAGTACATCCTCGGTCCGCAGAATACAAATTTCAACTTGACGAATCAAACACCCAATGGAAAATAAGAGTATAGAGCTTGGGCAACCGTCTGAGAAGAAGCAAGAGGGGCGGGGGGGGCGTACAATTTCATCAATGATATTTACCATCAATATGTCCTCGCACGACGTTGGATATAATTAAAAATAGATTTATTGTCGTAAGAGTTTGGAACCAGGAAGCTGAGGGAATCCTAATATTCGGTAAAAGTGGAACTTGCGATATTCATATCACCAGAAATTACATTGTATTTCATAAAAGTATATTTTTACACTCTGTTGTTCAATCGAATAAAGATGCATCATTATATAGTAGTACGAAGAACTAAAATCGCGGGCGTGTTCATACACGTAGAGATTGAAATTCTGTTACGATTATCTCCGTTATATGGCAGAATATTATTCAAATAGGATGTTTAATAATACACATTGTTGTTTATCTCTTATTTGACAACGATAAATACATACATATATACTTCTAATCATTGATTATTTTCTATTTTCTTTGTTTTTCTGTTTTATCTATGATTTCTGTTTTATCTATGACTAGCCCTGAACTCGCGCGCTGCGCGCGCGTCATCAACTGATTTTCTGAGCTTGCCAATAATATTAGGATATTGATTGACTAAATTTTGTCCGGTCGACACTACTATCCAAAAATACAGGTTTCCTAAAGAGATGTCGGTTTGTCTGCCTGTGTTGCTCTGCCTGAAAAATTCGCAGAATGATTTCGTAGTAGACTTGATGTAAAAATTTCAATTTCACTGAGGCATACAAGCGAATGATCCATCATGAAAGCCATGTTTCGTTCAATTCTAAAGCTCAGTCGAACTGTGAGAACTTCGACTTACAATTTTCTATTAACGACACATTTCTTTGTCTTGAATCCATGCTTCCGCGAATATCTCGTAAACGGCGGCACGCGACAAAATATGAAATTCCCATTATTATTGTTATTGTACGAATGTTTATAGAAATTGATTTTCATTTTTTGACCACCAATTACCTCTGATGATCTAATCATGTGCTGCATAGTATTACCGGTGTAATTGCATTGGTGCAAACTAAACAATCTAAAACCTTGAATTTTTTACTTCGATCAAATTGGTCAAATACTACGGTAATGCAGTGTAATTTTCGCTAGTATATTCTGTGAGTAGTAGTGTGTTATTTCAACTTATAATATTTTTATTTTCATTTATCTTTCAAACATTAATAATAATAATAATAATAATAATAATAATAATAATAATAATGATAATAGTGATAATAATCATAATAGTGATAATAAATTAATTCATTCATTCATTAATTGTCTCTCTATAGTGCAGTAAAGATTAAAATTTTAAATCGCATATTGGAGAAGTGTATCCGATTCCTCGATGGGGTCACCACCAATTTGCCATTCGGCGGAAAAATTGTCGTACTTGGCGGTGACTTTAGAGAGTTTCTTCCTGTACTGCCTCGTAGTACACGTTGTGAAATTGTAAGTCCCTCTATTAAATTCAGTCCATTATGGATTCATTTCAAAAAATTCTCATTAACAAAAAATATGCGCGCATTGTTACAAGAATTAGAGTTTAGTCAATTCTTAATCGATGTTGGTGATGGAATCATAAACGATATTGATGACAATATTGAAATACCATAACGCTCTGTGGCCGCAGCTGATGCGGATATAGTTGACGAAACTTTTGGCGATCTAATTGGTATGAAGCAATATAAACAGGCCGCCAAATGTACAATATTATCTGCTAGAAATGTCGACGTATAGATGAATTGAATAATAGAGTTGTAGACTAATGGTAAATATAGTGCATTGAAATATTTATACTCACAATTTTAGAAAATAGTAGATAGTGCATTGAAATATTTATACTCACAATAATTTTAGAAAATAGTAAATAGTGCATTGAAATATTTATACTCACAATTTTAGAATATACAATATACCATATTTATCTTCACAATTTGCTACGCTGTTGCCCTTTCCGCGTATTCGCAGAAGCCTTAACACGTACGTTGAACCGCAACGAAAGGCTGATTATATTACTTCAATCAATTCACTTTAAAAAAAGGTTGGGAAAGTCAGACAAATGTCGATGTACAGATTACGGATGACACGCATAGAAATTACGCGCGCTTGACAACACGACCGATCGAAGCTGGCATGCGATTATTTCGAACCTTGCATCCCGAAAACAAACGCCCAATCAGAACACGAATAAAATGCTGGCGGGATTTCGATTACTTCTCCTTTTTAATAACGGAACTAGCGATCACAGTCTATATCGGTCAAGAAATGGACTCTATACTACCTGAATCGACGCCGAATAGACGCGAGGACCTTCGATCAAGCGTAGCTTCGACTGACATCTCCAAAATATGTGACTATATGTACCTGTTTTGAAGAGGATGAGAAAATCTGTCGTTTGATGATAGATTGATCCCGCTAAGGCAATTAGAACGCGAGATATCCGTCCAGAAATGGACTTCAGTATCGCAATCGACGACAAGTAGACGCGAGGACCTTCGATCTAGCGTAGCTTCGACTGACATCTCTAAAATATGTGACTATAGGTATCGTTTTACAGAGGATGAAAATATCTGTCGTCTGATCAAGATTCGCGGCAGCGAATCGCCGCAAAGTACCCGATTAGCCCAATTATATGAAGTAGGTAGACGAGCGCAGGCGCAGCCAAGAATTATTTACCCGAGGCAACGCTTTATACCTGTAAACATAGCGTTATATCTCCCGAATAAGTGAATATTATCGGATGAAATTCACAATGTTATGAGTCCCGGTCCAAATGAGTTCGTTGTCCAAATTCGAACAGAGTCGGCCGTTTGGTTCCAGAGGTATCAACTGTTAAAGTTGATGAAAAAACACAATCTTCTTCTTCTTCTTCTTAGCCCCATTTATCGCTGGACGCTTGCTAGGGACAACGATATCAATCGAACGGCTGTGTGTATCGACTTGAGATTTAAAACGTAGCTATTCTTCATCGAAATCTAGCTCCCTATTGATTTTGGTGCGAATCTGTACTCACACTTGGTCGGTAGATTTTAATAAATTCACAAAGCGCTTGATTCAATTTTATACATGTATTTTTTACGGGATAATTCAGGTTGGACGCATCACTTCAGATGAATGTGTTCCTCCTGAAAATCTAATCAGCCTAAATTTCATTCACCACAACTTCGAGGGACTGGACGACATAGTATATTCGTTTGTTGCAACTTTGTATCAAGAGTAGTGTGATCATGTCCATTTCACAAGGTCTTATTTGACGTAGACGTAGTTACGTCGTAGTTCGTATAGAAATAATTTAGAAACTCTTCATAGTCACAATAGAATATTTATTGCAATATACAAATGAGTTTTAGTTGTACGAAATATCTTAAAACTAAGGTGTCTAGATTATTCGTAAAAAAATATAACACCAGTCATCAGAAAAAGGCCCCGGCGCGTTTCCAAGACGCAAAGCTGCGTCTTCTCAATCACTACGTATAGTTACAAGTATAATACGTATAGTGTACTTTGTGTTGAAATATCACGTGATACAATCGAACACTAACGGAAAAGATAAGATAAGATCTTCAAAAATCTAGACACCAATAAATTTGGCAGCAGCTCTATATCGAGACAACAAAGGCTTGTTGGAAATCAGCATTTATTGCTCGATGTTCTGTTCTAAAGACTGAAAATAACTGAACTCAGATAGAGATACATAGGTCAGCCTTTCAAGGATTGGCTACACAGTGAAACGTTCCCAACTATAGTACATTAATTATCAACAGTAAAAAAGATTAAATTTCAATCTTTCCTAATACCCATTGATGTTTTTCAATCAATTTCAACAGCGTTTAAAACTAATTACGACAATATAATTAACCGATATTATCGCCTGTATTGCGATGAGAGAAAAGAAAATGGCAATCTTTGCCAAAACTAATGGAAACGCAGCATTTAGGCATTTTACAATATTTTCTCCACTAATATCGGATAAGAAAAGGCTGAAAATAGCATATCGTACGAACCATCAGTTGATATTCAAGTTTTTTTCAGCACGATGTAGGCTATGTTAATTATAATGACCATCTGAAGCTCATCGAATTAAGATATAACGCTGTCAATTATTTCATCATGTGCTATATTTAAAAATAAACTACTCGGCGTTTTATTATATGAAATTCGTTATAAGCGTTACTCACGTGGAAAACAAACTAAAGTTAGAAAAATATCGCGTATTTTTAATCAGTAAGAGTAAGAGCGAGAAATTATTATGGACTTTTATATTTGATCGTAGCTAACAACCTTGCAGCCGTTGAATGTGAAGGCAATGCCGTCCTGAAATGGGAAAAATAAAATAGTTGAATATTACCACATGGTCTAATCTGCTTGAATCACACTGCTTGAATCACTTACTCTGACTAGCGCAGGTAAATCAAACCAGAATTTATGATTCGGTAACATTTCCCAACCGGTTGCTCCTCTCAATAGTTTTAACGCTAGGGCTCCACCGGCAAAATATATTCCACTGAATACAAATAATATAATCACCAGAACTGACCCTGTTGACAGACCCTCCACATGTATTCTACAAGCCTGAGGCGACACCAGATGGAGATACTGAAATTGAAAAGACATCATCCAGATTAATAAAATATATGAATACAATATAATAAATAATGAAAATAACCTTCGTCAATAAAAATCCAGAAACAAAGTAAAGCCAGTAGGTCCATTTGTTATTGACGATATCGATTAACGAGCACGTGCATGCGGCTCGAGTCCCTTCATACTCTTAGCACGGCATCTCTTCATAGTTTTAATTACCCATAATAAAAATATCACGACTTTTGCCGCAGTCGTCGCGTATGAAACATTATATATAATATCGGTATAAGAAATTTCGTCACAGTATACGATTTCATTTCCACAATAAAAACTTGTGTCTTATTGTGGTTCAGTGCAGGGATAAAACACTTCTCGCACGATCCACAGGCCTGGGAAAACGAACCTCCGGCACGCTGTATCAAAAAGTGCTTTTTCTTTTTACAAAGATTTTCTTTATCTTTCATAATTATCAAATTTACCAATCTCATCTAAGCATGTATCACAAAAGTTTTTCGACTAATTTCAATATCTGTAGTTCACACCGTAGTTCAAATATGTACTGAACAAGTATGTTGAACCTAGACCCTGTAGTTGCGATAGTTTTTGAGTAATCCTGTATAAAGTGCCGGAGAACTTGATTAACAGGCAAAACCAGTGTTTGTCGCTAAATATTCCGGAAAAAAATAAGAAATTACTAAAGCATTAATATCAAAGTGGATGTCAACCCTTAATCTATGAAACATGGACACCATTGAAAATATACACACACGTGCGTTTGTTTTGAAATTTGAAAGAATGTGAATTATTATCTGTATAGTGAATATATGTTTGTGTTTTTCTTGCCTCTTAATCACAACGAAACATCTCGCAATGAATTCCGACTCTTTGATAACTAAGATTCTTACTTTCTGGAGCTTATCGCTGGCATACTCACATAGTTTGTTGCGTTTGGTCCAAAATTATACTCGGAAAGTGCAGTTGGAAAATCTGCTCTCGGATTACAAAATAAATCTATAGTAACAACGATTGTCTTTGCAGGACTTGATTCATGACTGATTATTATCTGTGGCAGATTAGTAAATTTTGACGTCAACCTGCTTTCCTTTACGACACCTAAAGTGATGGACTGGTCATTAGTCGCATTATACATACACAACTGGAAAGAAAAGAAAAAATCATATGGTAAATAAATAATGAGAAATTTTTAGTGTACGTTTTTCGATATAATAACGACATTGCGATTTTAGAAGAAAAGCAGCACTTACCGAAATTCCAGAAATCGAAGCGCAACCAGTCGTATTTATCTTTGTATTATCAATGGAGAATACTTTGTTGTTACATGGATGAAAGTAGAAGGTTCGATTGAACAATGTGGTCGACTGAATGAATCTGTAATATAAAATAAGCAAGCTGCAACAATCCAACTACATAAAAAGAAGGGATTGCTGGTTTTGAATTTTAATTGATTATATTGACCTCGAAATTCCATGAAATATGAGTAATACGTAAATTATAAAAATTACGTGTCGGTGAAGATATTCCACTATACCGATATTTATGTAGTTTTCAAAGAAGTGAACAATATTTTATTAGCAAATCGTCTGACCGTTCAATATTTAAGGTTATACATTGAACACTCGATGAATTAGTAATCAAGTCGTATTTACTGCACATGAAAATGAATAACCTATTTTGATTAGTAGCGAAGAGATCGAAGTGTATGCAGAATATGATATTTTGGATGATGAATAAAATTGCGCAAGATACAGAAAACTAAAAGGGAAGGCTAGAATTATTAACTCACTCGTCGTTTGGGCCAGTAATTTTCGATAAATCGTAGCTTTCGCCGTTTGGCATTACGCAGGTGCACGGCGATTTCGAAACACATTCTGCAAATGTATTTCCGATATTTAATGAGAATAACACTATGAACGTCAATAATATCGCATTGTCGACAGACATTTTTACATTTGATTTGACAGTCGTGTGTATTCCGTATTTTATTGTAAATGGTGTGTATGAGGTGTGTATGTGCTGGGGTGCTATGCGTGGTTACCGGCGGAACCTTCTTTGCGATGTGATTCAACAAAACACGCTCTACAGGTTGCATGTAACAAGGCGTATCTATACTACGCAGATCATTTCAATTTTTATCAATAATTATTAGCCGTTTGTATAACGATATAAATAATAGCCGATTGTGCAACGAATTTACTATTTATCATCCTTTAGGAAATTGAATTCTTCAGTTTTCCCCTATAACAAATAAAAGGCAACGTAATACAGTCAACGGCCTTGATCGTTTTGATTTACAAAATTGATTAATAAAAATCTTCTTACGACAATTCAAATTGACTGCCGCCAAGTTTTGCGGCTAGCGGCGCCACCTCGCGCATAGGAACGTTGAAGGTGCGAATTCATGTAGCGAGTTCAATTTTCTGTTCGCGATTATAGTTACGTCATTCACATCTACCTTAGGCCGGCGTCCCATGGTCCGGAATACATCCGGACGGAACGCTCCGGTAGCCAATCATCAATGATGGATCCAACAGAAAATCGTTAGCCATTGGCTACCGGAGCGTTCCGTCCGGATGTATTCCGGACCATGGGACGCCGGCCTTACTGATCGCTACTCGCTACTCGCTGCGAATTACTCGCTGCATGAAACCGCACCTTGATTCATATGTCAATTTCGTGAAAATTTGGCGGGAATATTCTTGCGAACATCCTAGTTCCTACACTGCATGCGGCAAGGTTAATAAAATCATTACATACTGTGTCGGATGATTAATCGGCTCCAAATTACGAACTAAATAATGATGGTAAGAGGAACACTACAAAGCGCACTATCTTTCATTCCCGCTCGATATTCCCAGCGTATAACTCGACGATAGCTGTATAAAATGATTGGAAATAAAGTACTAACCTTTCGAAAGAATTGTGAACAAGGTCCGGAAACCGGTTTCTTTCCTTTTTTTTTCGTCCCTTTTTCTATCTCAGTAACTGAACTTGGGTCATTTCAGAATGAGTAAACTAACTCGAGCAAAGTAAAACCTGAATCGCAAAATAACAACACGAATGCATATTTTACAGGACGATTCAAGTACCTCATCAGACCTATCTTTGCGTGTCGCAGACACGCTGGAATTCACTTTAGAAGATACATTGGGGATGTTGAAGGAACTGAAATTAGAAAGGGACGAAATACTGGAGCGTGCATACGACATACGAATAAATAATCAAAGCTTTACTCCGCTGAACCGGTCTACAAATATATTGGCAAAACAACATCAACTCACATTGAGCGTTATGAATCAGATATCTAATGAGAAACCCGACGATTATCCAATACCAAACACTATTGATATATTCACAAGCATTGTCACAGGATTTGCTAATCAGATAGAAGACGTCCAAGAACGCATTGATACTGCGACTGAAAATTTGAAACGCAAAGAGCAAGACATTAGACGGTATAACTCTCGCATTTAATTCTAGCAATAAAAGCAGGAAATTGGATGTCGCTGTTGATTTTCGAATTTTCTAACAAAATTGGGCAATTTTTTTTTTCAAAGCAATAGGACGCCGTGAAGAAACATGCTATTGACCAAGTCTTCTGACGTCTGATCACTCGTATTTCAAGACCTAATTCGAAATTATTTGAGATTTTATGAAGCCTCGCCCTACAGATTGATTGCGCGGAAGAAAAGGTGATTGTCATAGGCTACAGGTAACATCGTTTGTCGAAGCTTCGAATTTGCATGGAATATACTACATTGATGTCATTTTCGAGGCAAACCAATGATATTTGATCAATTCGATTTTTAGATACCAAATTTTTTTATTCCAGACCATATTTTGTAATGGTTAAAAAAAAAAACGTATCGCGTACTTATAATATCAAAAGACTGACCTTGTCTCTATACATACATTGATGATGGTTTGCTCGGGATCCCATCATTTTATAACATCCCCTCCAAATTTCAGAAGGTTTCAATGAACGATGCGAGAACTACTTTTTCTTCAGGATACTCAATCTATGTTAGGTGAAGTCCGTGAAATCTCAGATAATTTCCATTTACATCTCAAATGCTAGTCATCGGCTATTAAAGACCTGAGTCATTAGAATATTTCCTCGAAGTCTACCGGTTATTTAGAAAAGAGTATTTTCCATCATTTACAATGATAAAACTGGTACTGCTCATCAAATTTTAGTTTGGAGGAAAAAAACAAGGGTTTCGAAAAAATGAAGGAAGCCTGTTCAGCAACTAATAAAAATATTGCGAGTAAAACATACGAGCGAGAACTTCAAATAACTAATCAAATCTTTAAGGAAGTTCGAAGTGAAACGGTGGGTATATACCTAATTATTAAGGAGACTTTTTAGGATGGACGTGAAGACTGGAAGAAATTCAAAGAAATCATACTTGTCTAAATATTTATGGCAAAAAGTTCTAATATTTCGTAATTTGTTAGAGTATGTGAATCCTTAATAATCTATATTATACGAGTAATATGAAAGATAAAACTTGTCTCTTTTTTTATCACGAGACTCATTTCGTAATAGAGGGAATCGTTTAATTTTAGCAACGAGTTGTGGCTGAGCTTTTTCCGGACGATGATCACATGAGGGACTTCTTAGCAGTAATTACTATCTTTTGTTCATTAATCAATAATAATCGCCTACTTTGAAAAAGAGAAATATTAATAAACCACCTTCCTTTTTTATTCCTATAGATTTTATGCCAAGCATATTTCACCGGTGGCGACGATGTCTACGTTGATTTAAAACCCGAACTCACAGATGCTGCAAATTTTCTCCACGAAGCAGGCCTTATTACATATCATAAATACCATGAAAATAAAGTTAGACTGATTGACTTATACCTCCTCTTGCGTTATTTATTTTTCACATTTTTTGGTAACTCCATTTCCTTATTATCTTTTTTCAAACTCAATAAAAACTAAAAGGGAACTTACTAGGCTTACAATAAATACAACATTTTATACAAAAGTTAGTCGACTCCCATCATACGAAGAAGTTTCACATCTCTTATCTAGTCGAAAAATAATCCAAGCCTATACTGCACCATAATTCCATTGGCGTTATTTTTCACCATATTTCTCTCAATCTTCAGTCTGATTCGTCTGAAACTGACATAACGCTCTTCAGTCCTCGACCAGAGAGGATCCCAAACGCTGTCCTGATTTTTCTTGGTCGCAATTCTGCATGTCTAAATTCTTTCACCACATGAAAGGAGCTCTCTCACGCAATACTCTGACGCCAATCTGCTCCCACTCTTGTCTGCCGATCCATAACTCTTGGGCAGATTCTAAACAACTCAATATCGCCGCTCCTTTCCACGCAGTCATTCCTGGGTCCATTTCTTTGGGATGTGTTATGATGTCTAGTTGCTCTACGAAAATATGAACATCATCCCATTAAATAACAATATAAACTTTCAAGCTGTTCTGTGAATTCAATAAATGATACAACTCACCAGCTCTATACATGTAGGGAATCTGCAGTGAGATTCTGTTGTGCAGCCACATTCCTATCCCTTGAAATTTCATCCCAGAGCCAACGACCAGGATACAACTGTACATTTTTCGTTTCAGATCGTCTGTTGCTACGGGAAAGAAAAGTTGAAATAATTCAAGATCATTCTCTGTATATTTGTAGAAGAAATGTAACGGCATACTCACGGCATCGATCTATACTTTGTAGCACAGCGTGATCTAGACCGAGGAGTTGTTGAGGACCGACAACGAAATCCCTGGGAGTGTCCGAGTCTCTAATTCCCATACTTATAGGAGCTGAATCAACAGCATCGACGACTACCTCTTCCTCCCCGGCTACAGCTGGGGTTACAACTTCTTCAGGCATTTCCAAAGTCTGTTCTAAATTCTCTTTGGCCCCTCGTCTCTAAAAGCGTTCAGACTTTCAGCATGAAAATACGAACAAACGATGAAATTGAAGCGAGTTTATGTTTCTTACACTTGTTTCTCTCAGGTAATTTTCATCATGCGGATCCTCCGGATCTCCCATCGAGCGCTTTTGTATATGTACGCCGTGCGTACCGGTAACTTTGAATAGTTCTGGTTGAAACAAGCTCAGAGGAGCCACAAGGCACTCGTCGCCGACCTGTGAGGCGATGAAATATAAAAGTTGCATATCTATGAGGTAAATGGCTGCGGTGTTTTTTCTTCGTAATATCTTTGGGTACCTGCAGAGTGTATTTTTCGGTTGGTATCTTGGGTTGACGAACGATGAAAGTTTTCTCCTGAGAGCCGCAGACATTTAAATCGACGTGACAAAAGTCTCTTTTAAGTTGATCCAAAAGTAGGGAATCTAGCCTGTTTGATAAGTTGCAAGTCTTGTAAGGAAACGCGCATTTTTGAAGCAGCCAATAAAACGTCTGGGTAATATCTGCGCCACCAAAATCCATCCGCACACGTGTATTCCTATGGGAAATACCATCTTCCACACAAGAGACTGAAGTCTTCTGATCCCCTACATCAACAACACAAGCAAATCCGAGTCCAGCCCCAAAAGTTGCGGCGACATGGTCCTAAAATTGATTCGGTACATTTATAAGACTGTAGAACTCCTTTTTTATGATAAATATCTTATCCACCCGATAATTGATTCTAAAAGCTTAAACCTGTAGCAGAAAGCATCCCCCAAAGCCCATCTCACACAAGAGGAGGCTCGTTAACTCTTTCAAATAATGTCTGTTGTAAATATCGGGTACGACAAGGACCGCCCTATAATGGCGCAAGTCTTTCAACGGGATGTCCATCTTCTTGGTCAAAACAAACTCCCAGATGGTTTTAAGATCTGCTAAGACAGATCTCAGGCTTCCGCCAGGACCTGAGTGGACGTTCAATTCTCCTCTTTTGTAGGGAAAGTGAATGTTGAATCCGGCTTCTGGGTTTAGGGACAAGATATCATCGCCAACGAGGACTTCTTCGTCTGTTTTCATCCATTCGCCACCTGAAGGGGACAAGGTCTCCGGATTTGATCGGCGATTAAATGCGGCTATCTGCTGAGGGGGCGTAGCGTACCGCCTTCTTCCATCGGATTGTAAGCAAGATTGAAGAGTGTGGGAAACTTGGAGACGAGACTCCTCCATCGCTTGGGTCAAGTCCTTTGTCTTTGGGAAAAGATAAAATAAAGTCAGGAATAAGGGGAAAATTTTGCATTATTGCTTCAGATTTGTATGTATGTACGCCTAACGTGTTGCATTCTGACCGGTCTGAAGTTGGCCCCATAGTCTTCTGTCTTTATCCTTTTCTATGCAAGCATGAAGGAAAGAGGGAGACAGATGAATGTGGGGCCAACTTCATACCGGTCATGATTAAACACGCCAAGCATACATAGAAAAAGAAAATTTCACAAGAACGGTGATTGACGATGAACATGCCGGTACGACTTACTCGAGGTACAAGAGGCGGGAGAAAGGGATCTTTGTATTCTGATCCGCCTTGTAGTTGCTTTCTTGCTATAGCATTCAACATAGTGTTGGGATTTAAATCAGACGCCCGTCCTATTCTCAGATTCACAGATCCCGGATGGATTATTATTATTGTTTGTGCCTGTATTTGCTGTAAAGTAACAACGTAAAAATTGGCTTGAAACAAAACCGATTTTAGCCTGTCAAATATTCCATGCGCTTCGAAAACTTTCCCAGAGAGCATACAGACTTTTTCTTGTTATATTTTAGTATGTCAGATAAGAGCAAATTACCTCAGCACAAGACTCCTGAAAGACCGGCATATTCACGGCTTTATGTATTTTCGCAATATTTTTTATGTTCACGATCTATTATATCTCCCACTTTCTCGGCCTATACTTCGAATCATTATTTCAACCCACCGCACCGTTTGGTATAGGTTATGTTCAGTTCCACGCTAAATTGTTGTTGTGTTTTGAATAACTTTCAATAACTTTAATGTTTAAAGCTCAGTACTCAATGAATGTGACGCAGCCCTTTCATAGAATGATTCAAATTCCTTATTGGCGCAGACAAGGTCATATAAGGACGAGCACCAATTGGCGGAAGGATCAGAATGCCGATTATTTCGGCCACTCAGGATTCAGGATTTCTCTAGAAGCTATAATGTTCATCGTTGATTGAAAGCGTTGAAAGTATAACGTCGCTGAGACAGAGGTAACACAACGATATTCGATAGACTCGATACTTGAAGTTAGTGTTGAGCCTTGTAAATTGCGATTGTTAAAACAGATGTTCTGGATGGTTGGTTTGACAGTGGGTTT
Organism: Tenthredo amoena; assembly: GCA_963966615.1. Taxonomy (NCBI): domain Eukaryota; kingdom Metazoa; phylum Arthropoda; class Insecta; order Hymenoptera; family Tenthredinidae; genus Tenthredo; species Tenthredo amoena. The sequence continues at coordinate 24,255,129 of OZ016482.1, read as the reverse complement.
GACGGATAAGCGAATGATTTATCCGAAACTAAGGCATTTAAATGTTATCGCGAATATTCCGTGGAGAAAATGAGAATGCCGCAGTTAAAAGACGGCGTCAAATTGACACCCTAAAAATCTTTAACGATAAGTAAGACACTATACGATACATTCACCTCGCGAGTTAACCTCACCTCGTATTTTTTCAACACTATCTATCTACAACTAACTTTACAAAGCAACATTCTTATAACGATATGTCATCACCCAAAGATCTCTGTTTTCGTGACGTTCTGTTCCATATCTTCGATGATATCACACAACCAGGATTAAATGCATGTCACATATTACCGAGCATTCATGATCTGTCAATTAGAGTTAATTTAATTGCGTTTTATTCATTAATTTCACTATTACGGTACGGAAATTTGCAATTTTTTTTTTTTTTTTCTCACTTTTCACCTACCAATCATTACCTGTTAGGTCTCAATTACACTTATTCGAAACCCACTTATACCATATATTCATCAACCTAATTGTCAGTCTTCAATTCTGAAAAAAAAAACGACTAGTAATAACAAATCTGTCATTGAGTGTATTTATAGAATTTGAAAAAATTTTCCAATATCACGGACTTCCTTTGGAAAACCAAAAAAAAAATGTTCAAATTCGCTAGTCGCATGAATCAGAATTTGGGTCAATTTATATCTATGCCTAATCATCTTTGTCATTGCTTTTTCTCTCTTTGTACACTAAGAACCTCATATTGTTGATTAATCTAAAAGCAATGTATGCCTTTAGTATTAAATAGCGAACCTAATTACTTTAATCCATACCGACAAACTGGTCAATTGAATGATGGATCTTTAATCATTATCAATGACGATAAATTTTTCTTAACGCGTAAAGCTCTGACTATGAACTTTCAGCGTAGTCGAGCTCAGAGAAGATGTGGAATATCAGGTGCAGTTTGACGCCGGTGATAGACGAATGGCTATCATGGTCTCCCTGTCACCTGAATTTCCTTCAGAAAAACCTGTGCTTAGAGTATCACCTCCCATAAATCATCCCTGGTGCAACGAACACAATGAAATAGTCAGCGCTCCAGGTCTACTAAACGTAAATGAAATCTAAATCATTTTTATGTATTTATCCTCCTTTTGTAACAGACATTCCATTATGGTATCGTAGCAGTTCGTAATTTTGTTTCTGCCTAGTACTCATCGTATTTAATCCGAATTCAACAGCCAAAGTCTCATCATCACTTTTATCCTTAATGTTAAAAAGTATTACTACTAACAATGGATCATCCCTCTCCTTAAATCTGATCAAAATATCAATAGACACGAATATTTTCTCCAATCCAGTTCACGGTACACAGCGACCTTGGCCGAGTAGTCCAAGCGATCATTAGAGAGTTCAGCAAAAACCCGCCGCAATTTTTAGAAGATAGTCCCCCAGCCTCCTCCATAAGCCACAGAGGTTTGTACTCATTCTTTATCCGTTTGACTGAAAATACTGGGACAAATTTAGGCATTGTCAATCTCAAGGCAGAGCATAACTCGAAAATCAGGCTGTGAAATAAATGCAAGCAAGAGAAGTGAAGCATTGATTAGATTATGCCACAAGATATTGAGATAACACTTTATATGCATATAATTTTTGAGCCTAAAAATAATATCTGATGAGTAACTTGTCTCAGATTTGCAGGGTAGAGCATCGCCGTCATACACCATGCAACAGTATCCAGATATTCCATCGACTTCTTATAATTCTTATTACAACCCCCATTATCCGCAATATTCATCCTCTAATACAAACACAAATACCTCAGTGTATAACTATAACTACACAAGTTCGGGAACAACTTATGTTATGGAGAGTCAACCAAAGTCTTTCGCGTCTACGTCTCATCATTCAACTTACTCGCCAAGTTCGACGAGCAATTCTTTGCACAGTAATAAAGCCCCTTGTTATTCCTCTAATCAATACGCCAACACTGTCTATCTGAACTCTCATTATGGGAGTACAAATTATGGGCAGACAACAACCACGCAGACTAATGTTGGAGCTACAACACAGCCAAGTTTAGAATTCCCAGAACTAAATGATCTGAGTAAAGAGGAATTGAAAAAACTTGGTGATGACGAGGACAGACTGGACCAGTTTTTGTATAAACATTCCCAGATTAAGGATCTCAATACTGCGGTAGAAGATGCCATAGATTGGGTCGACAAAACAGCCAGTAAGTTAGGAAGCTACTATTGATTGACTCTTAATGTCTCGAAGAATTGAACTAGTATTTTTATTTATTTCCAGAGGGAAATTTGCAGAAGGTATCAGAGCTTGAAGAGCTCAGAAATCAAGTCGCGGAAAAGGCGGAGCGAGTGACGATTTTAAAAACGAGATACGACCAGCTAAATCAACAGTATAATAAACTATCCGAGGTGTTCACGCCCAACCACATAAAGAACTGCCTAAAATATGCGGCGGACGTGAGCCATGAAAGGAGTGAAAAGATCGCAGAAGATTTTTTGAACCGAAAAATTGACGTAGAACGTTTTTTAAGCACCTATGTTGAGTGCCGGAAGCTCGGTCAGGCGCGAAGAACAAAGGAAGAAAAGTTAGCGCATCAATTAAATGAACTGAAACGAGCTGGCTACTGAATTGGTGTAAAATCAGTTTTCTATAAAACCGAACAAACTGTAAATAATTTTTAGTTAAATTAAATGATATTGCGATTTTCAAATTGACTGTGCATTTACGTACTGCATACAAGCCAGTCCTGCTACTACAGAGAAGCTAAAAACTTCTCGAATTTTCAAACACACCACGGGCTATGGAAGGAACGTTACCACGCTACATATGTATAAGTTTCAAATTAATTTGATACATCCCTCCAAGAATACACCTGGGGGATAATTTTTCTCAAATCACTGGTACGTTCTGAGAAGATATTCTATCGACTCAGTTTTTTCACAGCTGATTACTTATAGTTTGAGCCATAATTCAAAATAATTTCAGATTCTGTGAACTTTGCCTTGCTATAGATTGAGTCTACTGAAGAAAGAGTGGTTGTCGCGGGGTACAAGTCGCATCATCATCCATTATATATTTCTAAAATTTGTAGGAAATATTTAATGAATGATGGGGCAGACTGATTTGTAGGAAATATTTAATGATTTCGGGGTAGACTGATAATATATACACATAGAGTCAGTCTTTTAACGTTGCAGGTACGTAGCACACGCATTTTCTCAACATTTACAAAAAAGGGCTTGAAATAAAAAAATTTCATAACTGAAAATAAAATTCATCGAATATCATTGGTTTTTCCCGGAATTACATCAATGTAGGGTTTTTTCCACCCAAGTTTGAAGAAGTTTTAATGAATCATGCGACCTGTACTCTACAACAACCACTTCTTCTTCGGTGGAAATCTATGCAAGGCAAAGTCCATAAAATGTCAAATAATTTTCAATTATGTTTGAAAATACTAGTAATCAGTTGTGAAAGAACTAGATCGATAGAATATTCATCAGGGACTTGAAGAAATTTATTTCCAAAATGTATTTGCCCCTTTGAGTATTCATATTTCAAAGGGTATTATTCACCTTGTCCACAAAAGGATTTATCAATTTGTTTCAAGTCGCGTTTTCCATTCTTTGTGAAATGTGTACATTTTCAATTGTATTAATCACTTAGGCTGTCTTCAGTCCCTGCATTGGATACGATCGCTTAATTACGGCAGCTTTCATATTTCCGAAGCAAGTAGTTCGTAAAGAATTTATCTCTGAGGGTTTTAAGTTCGTGAATCTGTGATTTACAAGTATTTTCTAACTCAGTCGCCTAGCGCACTGAATACCTTCGCTACGCTTGTCTTTACTTCATTTATCTGCAGAATAAATACTACACATCGTAGAAAAAAGGGAAATAGACTTGAATTGAATACTATGTATGTTGTTTTCCAGCTCTGCATTTTCTCCTAGAAGTTAAATTCCATGCAACGATGAATTTCAAGGATCGAATTAATTTGAAACAATTTGTTGCCGTTATCGTTGATTAAAAATAAAGGCAAATCTCTGTGACGTATATTTAATCCTCTGTCGTTAATTAAGTGCGTCTGATTGTGCTGTGAACACGGTGCTTGCAATGTACCTTTTTTACTATGTAAATACCACGAGATATGACTTTTTGTCAATATTATTGCATTACAAGCCTGGTTGTTCGTCCAACATATAAATGTTCCTGATATTGTGAAATATTAGCTAATCCAAGCATGTGTTTGTCAAAGCGTCAAGAATCGAATTTTTAACTAGAAGCAAAAAGGCGCGAGGCTTTGATGCAGCATTTATTCTACCCTTGCAAAGCACTACATGATTCTCACTTCTAGTCTGTCGAGTAAAATATTCCCATAAATCTGAATTACTGTCTCAAAATGTTTATGGATTCCAATTAGTTACCTGTTTCATTGAATTCAGAACAGTACAGCGCATATTGCGGCTGTGAATAAAATCCTTATGGAGGAATAATGTTGCGATCAAAAACCTCGTGGAAATACGGGAAGTCAAATAACTGATGTTATTCACAGAAATAACAATGTTAATGTCTAACACATCCGTAATCTTCAGATATCGAATATGCATTCTGGTAGGTGCTTAACGTCGACGATGGTATTGCCTCGCTGTGTCTAATTTATATGTTGAATATCTATAGTGATAACTGTATCATATTAGGATTTCCGGAAATATAAACAATTATTTATACTAAATTGAGCTCTTTTTTCTTTCTTATTCCCGTTACCGGAACAAAAAATATAACACGCCTTCAAGTCAGAAATCTTACTTCTTCGATACGACGAATATATGTAACGAATATTATTGGTAACTTGTTTCCTTCGGTAGTTTTATTCTATTTACAATAGTTCCCAACTACCGACCATACTCACATATCTTAGGTAGTACATAGAAATATTTGTTGATTTCAATATAAAACAGCGTAGATATAGTGTATAAATATAAAAATACCATATTGCCAATGAATTCTCAGTTGTCTTAGCAATGTTTTTTTCTTTATTCCTAATTTTTTAGGCAATGTATACTATAGATATATGTCGTTTATTATTTCTTACTAGTTTAAAATTTTTTTTAGCTATCAAAAAGTTAGTTGCATTAATAATAATAATAATTATTATTATATTTATTATTATTATTATTATTATTATTGTTGTTATTGTTATTTCCTATGATATTAACATATTTCAAAAAATTTTAGAGTTTATTTTATTCCCAAGAATCAACAAATTTTCACTTATAAAATCATTTTTGCTGTTATTCTTCCTTCTTCTTTCTTAATTCCATCAGATTCGTACATTGATTATTTATACCTTGTTCAAGGATCCACGAAAGAGATCATTATGTACCTTGTACCCTTGGTAACTCTCAATCCTTCATGATAATGAGTTAGTCTTCCGGGATGCATTAGCATCCATCCGAGCTTTGTGTCAACTACCGAACAGTTATAACGAATGAATCTGCAGCCACCCCCTTCATAATCAATACCAGGTCGATTCATAGCAATGTTGATTGTATAAGTTGATGAATCGTGATGAGGACGTAGTGCTGGCTGCTCATCAGGACGATAGCGAACCATGAAATTCAGCAGAGACCGTGGAGGCTGTGTATTGAAAAAGCAAAAGGTAATTTATTGTGTAAATTCAATTAGAGTCTGAAACTTCAGCTGATTTGTGTGCAAGTGCGAGGCGAAAGGGTGAAAACTTGCTATTCTACGTGTGACCATCAACTAAATCCCATTTTACCGAAAGCCCAGAACTCTCTCCACCAATAAAACGAGTAGAAAGATTCCCTACAATCCTATCGCTTACGTAATCCTCATATCCTGTATAAATACGCGTCTGGAGTGGACTGACATAAACCTTAAGGAATTCTAGCCAGGTATCTTGAAGACCGACTTGATTAGCGTGAATGTCACGAGTTGGAACGGCTTCGTAGCCCCCGTCGAGTCTGAGATCCTAAAAATATTTCATATAAGTAGATTAGATTCTTACATCGTGGAAGTATCCTGCAAACACGCGTTCTTGCAGCGGCCTGACATATTCTCTGAGAAATTCAAGCCAATTCGGTTCCATGTTGACTTGCTTCATGTGAATGTCCCTTGTTGGTACATTTTCGTAACCACCTGCTATTCTCGGATCCTAGATATAATAAATTTATACGAAGAAAAAGTATGCAATGAAGAGTGAATCAGCAATTATTAAAATACACATTTCATACACCAGATTAATAAGCCATAGACTCACGTTACTCGTTCCATCCGACCACTGGCCAAATGCTTCCATTATTTCGATCAAGTCTTTTGTAAATCTTGTGGTAACAATAGGAAACCAGAATACATCTGGGCAGGGCTGTAAGATGAACAGATAAATAGAATGAGTTGGCTTATTATTTAGTTGTTGAGAATAGCGTATGAATCTTCTGGTATTTGTGAGATACCGGATTTATAAAGTACCACATACCTGCAACGGTGGTTTATCAGGATTAAGATTTTCCGAATAATCCTCGTGGATATATCTCTTCTGCCAATCTAATTTGTTCTCAAATATCTGGTACATGTCTGGATTAGTTAATGTAATATCATAGTTATCACCGCTGACTAGATGCCCGAATTCAAGTCTGTTGCTAACGTACATGAAGATATTTTTCTCTCTATTACTATGAGCAAAGGACATGCTTGGGTCCAGTTCTTCTACAGCATAAGAGGGCCGAGTTGTTTTGTTGTTTATTATCGAAGCATTGACTAGATAGCAGTCGCTGATGAACGGCACGTTCCATAAGCCTCTGAAATGTTTAAACATTTTTGTCAGATCTTGTTGAAGTTTATTGGGGATTTGAGAAGCTTTTAATCGATGGATACTTTGCTCAAGCTGTAAAGGGAATTTCTGAAGGTCAATATTAACGGAAAGTTTGACGTGTCCAATGGTTTTAAAATAGAAAAAGTGATAAATGATTCACGGCGTAGCGGTCGGTATTAAATTCGACGCATAGAAGGGTAGATTATCACACTATTTTTCACACGACATAATTTAATGTTTTGGCGGGCTCCAGCCGTGATACTGTGATTGGCCGATGGATGTACTGGAAATAACTAATATATAATTATCCAATTGAGACTCATAACTCTGTCACTCGAGACTCAGAGTGTACCCAGCGTGAGCCATTCATATTTTTGGCTCGGAGGACGGAGAGAACCTTTCTTTCTTTGCCTGGACTAATACAAGAGAAAAACGTACGCCAAACGTTGCGGTAAGAGAAACTTGTTTCATAGTTTGACAAATAATGAAGACGGATCAAATTCTGTAATATATGAGTGTGTTTAAAGCTAACTAAAAAAAGCAAGAACTGTATGCATGATCACTACGCATAGTGCATTGTTTAGTTAGTGTTGTTATTTGAAATTGCAGCAATAAAATGAGGAAATGCTGGTTTGTCCATATTTGCCTATTAATGGTCATCTGTACTTCAGGCTCAAATGCGGCCAAAGGTGGTGGCAGAGGAAGAGGAGCCCGGGGACGAGGAAGACTGTACGGTTCTCGCATGCCAATTCTAATTCCGCACCAGAACCCTGCCAGTACTAATTATTACGAGAACAAGGACGTGGGTGTTTCAATTATAGCTAAAAATAAAACGCAAAACAAAGTCAATTTATACATTTTTTAGGGAGCAAAGATCGTTAAGGCCTCACATTTCGAACTCGACTATATGCTCGGACGGAAGATAACATTCTTTTGCATGGCGCGAGGATATCCGAGGCCAGAGATAACTTGGTTCAAAGATGGGATCGAGCTATACCACCACAAATTCTTTCAGGTATTCTCTATTCATTGATATGGAATCATGGTTGTTGTCTTAGAGCCACTTAATAATCGTTGCTTTCAATTAATCCAATTTTTTATCTGATCCAGGTCCACGAATGGCCGATGGGAAATGACACGATGAAATCAAAGATGGAAATTGATCCAACTACACAGAAGGATGCTGGCTACTATGAGTGCCAGGCGGACAATCAATATGCTGTCGATAGGCGTGGATTCAGAACAGACTATGTTATGATCACATACTAGCTATATACACAATGTATATTGAATACAAGCCATTTTATATGAAAAATGCACTAATATTAATTGCAGAAGGATATAACTCCATAATCACGGGCCAATATGAAAATACTTGTCTAATCAGAGCTTTATACCTATTTTATTATGCAGAAGTGATGATGATGAATTTTGTCTGTCTTTAATCTATGTATCTATATTTTGGCTTATATTCAAAGAATAAGAGACATAACAAACTATATGATATATACAGAACGGTCCAAGAACAAAAAATAAATTATTTCTGTATTTCAGTGACCCCGAGGGCAAAATACCTACTATACTTGTTTACAAAATTCGTAGCTGACTTGAGAAAAAAAAATTTGGCCCAAGGGAGAATACACGAAGACAAAAAAAAGTTGTTCGTGCGTAATATAATTATGTATTGATAGGAATTGGTAGTTGCTGAATATTCAATCATTCGAATTTTGTAAGACTGACTTTTCACCGTATCTACAAGCACACAATTACTCAATGTATCTAATAGTCTTTAGACTGTCCGATTATTGTTCTACAGGCCACAATGTTTTCTACGGATAATTAATTAATTACCTTTAACTCAGATACAATAATTATGATTATGATAATAATAATTATAGAAATACACATTTGAAACTATTTAAGTATATGAAAAATATGAATATTACAAACCAGCTGCATTTACTTACTGTTGAATAATTAAAACTGGAATAATTAATAATTTTCGAATCACTTCATTACTTCCATTTCCTTTCCCACCATGAGATTAAATAGTCATCTAAAAAATTCTACTGATTTATTCTGTCTGATTTCTCGATTCTACATACACGCACCAACTCCTGTTATTCGATAGGTCCCCTATCTCTCTGTTACTAACAAACAATTGGCCTAGATGAGGGTGATATCACTATAATTTAAACAGCCCAACGTACGCAAGAGCTGATAGTTTATTGTGGTTATTTTATCAGAAGACTCGCGCCTGGTACATTAGAAATAAAATTTCTGTTCTTCATCAATCTATCTCCCTCTCTATTCCTCTCTTTTGCAAAGGTAGCTCTCTGGTAGAGTGTGAAGATTATCCAGACCGTATTTCTAATATAACGGAGAATCAATGATTGAATTTCAGAACAGAGATAAAAAGAGCTTTTATTCAAGTCGGAGATCATCGCACTATTGAAATATGATTGAAATAAGTAAAAGGGTGGAAGATATTGTGATGAAATTAAAAAAAGTGGAAGCTCTTAAGAAATAATGTTGATTGAATATTGATTGTTGCTCAAAAGGTGAATATCAATTGATAGAAAAGTTATGTGAGCCGAGAGTGCAGATTCTAGGTATAATATAGTCAGATAGTATCTGCAATAAGTCTGTAATACATAGGAGAGGACACTAGGGGAGTAATGAGTAGGTGAGTGGCTGTCAGTTACATTATCGTTCCGTACCATCGTGCTAAACGTCTCTTCTGCGCAGTGAGAAGCTATTTCAATCCACTAACTGTTACGTAACAGGATAAAAACGTTTTCACATTACTTTGGAAGCTGTGAATTTTTCATCAGGAAGATACGTTATCGAAATGTGAAAAAATTTTTACTACAAGTTTACTATGTGTATAATAATTTCTAATTTCCTTTAACATAATACTTCATTTATACGCTAAAATAATTTCAACATGGTCAACGGAATTTTAGCTTCATGAAAAATAAGTATAGAATAATTGATAATTAATGTAACATATTTCTAGAATACAAAATGAAATACTCGAGAGCTTTTATCCTACTCGCGATACTTGTCCTAAATTGTCATGATACAACTGCGAGAAGAGGCCGAGGAAGAGGAAGAAGTAAATCCAAGGTTCAAATCGGACTGCCAATAACTGGAAAGTACAGGGACCCGGAGAGCGATCAATATTACAACAATAATAACGTAAGAATTGATATATGCATAAAAAAATAATGATAGACTTGGTGTAAATGTGGACATGTACAGGAAGTGCATTGATATAAAGATCAAATATTATCTGGGTCCTTGTTCAGTTTAAATTGTTTGAGCAATTGCTGTTCCAGGGTGCAAAAATCTTATCGTCATCACATTTCGACTATGAATACGTCTTGGGACATAAAATAGCATTCTTATGCTCTGCAAGAGGCACTCCGCGTCCTCACATCACGTGGTTTAAGGACGGTACAGAGATCTACACCCATCTTTACCTCAATGTTAGTAAGAACAATTGACAGCATTAGCAGTAGAACAATTCATATCCATATATCGCGAATACAGAGCTGAGAATTCCATAATATGGGATCTATTTTATATTCTTCTACGATTGTTTCCCTGCGCTGTACACTATAATTGATCATTTTGTTTCAGATACATGAATGGCGAACGGGAACTGACAAAGTAAAATCGAAGCTTGAAATTGATCCAGCGACGCAAATGGACGCTGGTGTTTATGAATGTACAGCAGATAACATGTACAGTATTGATAGACGGTCATTCAAGACTGACTTCTCCATTGCATTTGACTAAATTTCAAGTCAAATATTCCTTCAGAAGATGAAGACGACACGATATGATGAAGATTCTCCTTCGATACATCCTTGGGAAATGTTAATGTATCGGTAGTTAATAACAAGTCCAAAATAAGACTAAAGATTATTCTTTTCCTTGTATTCCATAAAATTCTCACGTTGCCAAAGTCTTTTTACTCTCCGATTTCGTCCCCTTCGTGCATGAATCACTCGAAAATATGAAAACAGTAACAGATGTCTCACCTGCGTTCGTTATGGATGATTTCCATGTAGTCAGAACTCCTGGCGTAGTAACCATCGTCGGTAAGAGCGCCCCAAAAATTACTCCATGCTTTGTAAGGCCTCACCAGGAGAGGTGCTACTATATCTCGCTGTTGTTCCACCAACAGTTTCAATGCATTTTCATTATCCAAGTGGGCTTCTGAGTCGATTGAAAAATAGCCAGAACATTTCTTCGACTGGCAATGATCCCTGGTTTGATATAAATTAACTTATTAAAGATTCTAATCATTAAAAACAGACTAATTTGAAAGTTTTTTTAGCCAATAATGAAAATGCTACACCTAAGCCGAAGATATCCCAACTTTAGGACTTTAAGACACTGTATGAGAAGTTTCAAGGAATATTTCTGTCCTATATTATATAAATCATTCCCATAGGTCAATAGAATAGTTGAAATGCACTCACAAAGCGAGATCTCTAGCTGCGATTTCAGATATACTATCTTCAGGCAGAATTTGTTTAATACTTTTGTATTCGCTTGCGTATAGTTCAACAAATTCGTGAACAATATCAGAATGATAAGGTACGTTGTTATAAATGAACAAATGTAGTCTAGACTTAGGATACACCTGGCGATAAATTTTCTCAAAGAATTCTTCAAGAAAAGGTGTTGGTTTAGCCAGGAATACAGCGACCAGAATCATTGGGTAAGATTCAACTCTTTTTTTATCCAATTCGATCGTGTTGTCCCAACAATTCAAACAGCCTTCTTCTGGACTCCATGCTTTTGCTAGATAATTACCAAGCGCATTTAACGCCAATTTACTCGCTCCGTTACCGTGCAGAATAAGAGGGGCAGTATTGTAAGCAATGTTTTGAAGGTAAGCATCGTTTCCTTTGAATCTCAACTCAACGTCCGCTGAAACAGTTTTTCACCAAGTCATTAAAATTTAACATTCATTGCAATTCACTTCGAAAAGAATTTTCCAAATCACGAGTAGCCTGTGAAGAAATATTTCGTTGCCTCAGAATTTTCACAAGTCTTCAAAGTTCATTGAAACTTCTTCAAATTTGGAGGAAATATTCTACATTGATGTAATTTTCACACAAACCAATGATATTCGATGAATTCAATTTATAGATGCGACAATTTCCCGTCTTAAGCCATTTTTTTTTAAACATTGAGTAAATAAATTCGTTGCGTGCTCACAATGATAGAAGACTAACTTCATCTCTATATATTATTGATTCACCTCCGAATGACATCATTTTGGAAATATTCTCTCTGAATTCTGAAAAGTTTTGATGAACGATGCGACCTGTACCTTTCAGAAATTACTTCGATAGAGTTAATCCATGCAAGGCAAAGTCAAGAAAGTTTCAAATAATTTGTAATTACAGTAAAACTCCGTACTTCCGTACGTTTTTCAAGGGGTATGACAATTTTGACGCACAAATGAAAATATAACGTCGAAGTGATACAACATATCGGGTGACACTATAAGGTACAGGGAGAAACTAAATACATATTAAGCAGTTAAACGTAGCACGCGCCCGGCTGAATCTAGGCAAGTGGCATTAAGTACAGAATCTTCCTGAAAATAAGATATATTTGTTTACTTGCCGAAACGTGTTCGAAACAGCAAGTGTTCGAAACAGCAATAGTCTGTGCATGTGCTGAGGTAAACCTACAATCTAGCGATAGGCAAGTGAAACATCAAATCGCGTGTCTAGAATGAAAAATCATCTGTACATAGTACAAAGAATGTTGTACAGCCAATGAGCCAAGGGCTAGCGAAAAAACACACCTCGCGACGGCGGAAAAAGATCCGTCATTAACGTACAAGTGAAAAAGAAAGAGCGCTAGGGGACGGAATAGACGGCTTATAAATTCAAGAAACATATAAACGAGTAATGTACAAGTGAAACATTTTTATATGGTTTATAGGCAGAAACGGCCGGGACCAAGGAAATTTAACATATACATGAAAAAAAACGGAGAAGTGTACGATATATAAGAGAGGTTTCACTGTATGTCCAAAACTAGATGCAATCAGCTGTGAAAAAAAAAAGGAGTCAACAGCATCTCTTCTCTCAGACCCTATAGCAGTAATTTCAGAAAAATTATTTCTAAGGTGATTCAGGTTTTTTTTTTTAAATAAAAACTTTGAACAAGTAAGGAAAGAAATGTAAGTGAAGGAGAGATGTGGGAAAAGAAGGTTGTGACTGTCGACATTCTCAAGATTTGGTTTTTTTAACTTGAATGCTCTGAAATTACAGGCGCATGGTTAAATAAAAATTTAGGGCTAGTGCATCGTAGAAGTGTATCATATGCAATCAGAAAACAGACCGATATGAAAGACAAATATGCAAAATATTTTCGCACAGCTTAGGAAACTAGAATGGGTTGAAATGCTTCAGTCGTTTTTGTGTCTTAGATCTCATCTAATTCCCAATTTGAATTCGAACAGACAGATGTCGTATTCGTAGTCTCATCAGAATTCTTTATAGTATGAGAATCGACAAAGTCTACTACAGAATCTAACACAGAATCCTGAACTGTAATAGCAAATTGGATTGAGAAATTACAAAATGAACCAATTTCGATCCATACTTTAATCAACTGTGATTGTTTTTCAAAATTTATAATGATTACTACTCCCTTTACAATTGTCCACGACATTCAACGGTCAAAAGACTCTATGATAGTCATGAATCAACTATAAAAGCTTTGAACATGCCAATTTCGAAGTTGGAGTTCACAACGTTCTGGTAAAGACAAAGTTCAGCAATTTTCCTGCCATTCATTCTCACTTTTGAGTGAAAGACATCTCAATTGATCGGGAATATAGTTAGAACCAAAGTTCCTGACATATCTTCCAATATTTGGGACCAGTTTAATTCTTTTCACAATTCTTACCAACAGCTCCGTTAAGATTCTGGAAGATTTCCGATCTGTGATCTAATTTGATCTCATGTTTCTCTCTAAATTCGGGGTCTAGATACAAGTTAGTAAAAAACCGTTGATCGTCGTCCACATCTTTGAGCTCGGAGCTTGTTACAAGAGCGTAAATATCAGATGCGTAGCCAATAAAGCCACCAGAATTTAAGTAACGTTTGCCACGAGCTACGACCGGGTATCTAGACTCAGCCGACTTATCAGGCCAGCAAAAACCCTCCGCAGAGAATACAACTCTAGCATTGAAAGTCTCGAATTTTTCTATTATGGTATCGAGAGTGCTAAGGAACAATACGTCGTAGCTGTAACAAATATACGATATATATTACTTCAAGTGATTGCTAATTTATTGAACATTTTTTCTCTTTGTTAAGAAATTGAGTAAAATATGAAGGTACAAATAACTGCTGCACATTTGCTCATCTTTTTCATTTTTACCTGTCCGTAAATAATATAATTCTATTTCTGTCATCTTTGTAAGGCGATAGCTTCTCCTTAAGTAAATTGATCTTCTGGCCTCCACCTGGAAAGCGTTGTATGTCACCTCCTTTCCATGTTTCACCCAGTCCAAGCACCTGAATTTTATCTTTAAACCCATTAACGACCGCTGAACGAATGTATCTTTTGTAGCCATCACTCTTGTTTGTAGCTACCGTGAACACAAGCACATCTGAAATGTGAAATTACAGGACTTGAATGTGAAGGAAAAAGGGATTCAGCCTCACTACTATTTTAGTATAGGGGTTCAATGTCATGGTAATACTTGGATGAAAAAATGGAACGGCTTGAAGAATTGGTCAATTATGTCAAGTAAGAATCACGATTTTTTTACTATTATATCAGACATTGTATAATATCTTCATCGGTGAGACAATAATCATATCGAGAACCCACATGTATCTAGGTTTATAATTCATTGCTAGACATTGGGGAATGAGGGAGTTTTAGGGGAAGGGAATTTATGATAAGTCGTAAGAGAAAAAAAAAAATTGTACGCGTATAGTAGGGTTACACTATTTCAGACCTGTTACTAATTTTTAAATTTTTGTTCTCGAAATAAAAACAGAAACAGAAATAGTTTTTGGAATAATGAATTTCAATAATGAAGATAGCTTCAACATTGACCGTTACACACAATTAATTAATAATTTGTGTTGATTGGGAAAAAAAAAATCCAATTTTCCGACTTCATCGAACTAGATGCATGAACATATAGTTACAAAATCTTGAATCGAATTCGTTGGCGGAAATTTTCTTTAAATCTCGGACAGTGGAAAAATTTAAAATGAAAGTAAGCAGTTCGCTTTTGGACGATCATTTCGAGTTTCGTGTACTTATAGATAGAAAATAGTAACCGAAGAGAATTATGTGTTTTTGAGTCATTCCACGTCAAACCGGACAGCTTGTTGACCTCGATGTTTCCGATTTCATTATAATTTTTTTAACGGATTCTATGGAACACATGAATCCATCAAAAAATGTTGAACAAATTTCTTTCGCCCCTATTTTCCAAGTTACACGGGGGTGAAATTTAGGAAAAACAGCCAAAAATCAAAGACACACCCCCCTTCGAACGATCATATCTTCAGTTGTATTCTACATAGAGACTTCATCCAAAAACCATTTTGAAGCTATTGAATGACACTATTATTATATATTTATTGAAGTCTGCGATAACAAGCGATTCCATTTCTTATAAACAAGCATATTATTCAAACGTGGTTTTCAAGGCGAGAACCACGCTTGAAAATTCCCCAAAAAAATATAACCGTGTTCCTCGATCAATTCTCTACAAAACTGCGAAGTTATAGAATGAAACTCCAATAAAAACTATGTTGAAACGATTTATTCATAAGCGCCGGTTGAGAGACCTGGCTCGGGTACTTGTAGCTCGCGGAAGGAAGCAATTATGGTACAATGTAAAAAAATTTATCATCCCAGAAAACAATGTATATCATGTCAGTTTAATAAATACTTAACTACCAATGAGTAAATCATAATCCTAAATCTTACATGAAGATCCCCTAGTCACGTTATATTATATATAATACCTGGAAGTCTTTAATGTCGTTATACTTGCTTACAATTAGACATTGGTGGTTTATTTAGAAACAACGGCCCCTAGGCGCCAACTCCAAGAAACTGATATGATATATACATTGTTTTCTGATATGGTCAATTTTCCCCAATATAGATCTACATGCCCACCATTTCTTCCTTACGCTAGGCACACGTACTCGAGCCAGGTCCGCAGCGGCAGCGCACGCCGCGTCGCTCATGAATAAATTGTTTCAACATATGTAGTTTCCATCGGAGTTCCGTTCTACATATAACTTTCCAGTTTTGTAGAGAATTGATCGAGAAATACCCTCATGTTTTTGGAGAAATTTTCAAGCGCTTGAAAACCACGTTTCAATAATATATTTGTTTATAATAAATGGAATTGCTTGTCATCGCAGAATTCAATAAATATATGATAATAGTGTAATTCAATAGCTTTAAAATGGTTTTTGGATGAAGTCTCTGGGATGAATGAAACCAAAGATATGACCGTTTGGAGGGGAGTGTGCTTTTGATTTTGGGCTGTTCTTTCTGTATTTTACCTTCGTGTAACTAAGAAAATAGGGGCGAATTTTTTTTGTTTTTTTTTTAATTAATTGATGAATTTATTTGTTCCAATATACATATTAGATATAGTAGAACCCGGTAAAAAAAAAAATCGTAGCGAAATCGGAAACATCGAAGTCAATTTTTAATTTCATTTGTCCGGTTCGATGTGGAATGACTCTTTCAGGGAAATGAGTGGAAAGAAGAAGTGTGAGGCCGTCAAATCCATATTTATGTATTTTCTCAACATACCCATGTATGGTCGACTAGATAATACATACATGGAGAAACGTTAATTCAACAGTATACTATTTATAGAATATATATGGACTGCGTTGGAGATCGTTATAGTGTCCCAGCTATTCCATTTATTGGTTTGTCAAATGTGCAGAGCTGGTGCAGTTACTCCGCCGAGAAGTCGAAATAATTTGTAAAGCTTTCAGAGTCCTTGATTGGCTGTCTGGTAACAAACACTTGCCGATTCGTTACATTGGTTCAAACTTTGAAAAAAGTTTGTAATCAGTTGCTATTAAGAGATGCATGAATTTTTTTTAGATTCTTATCAGAAAACGTTTGGACATTAGCAGCTGATACAATAATATGCGAAAATCAACAATGTCCGAGTTCCAATTGAGTGCAACTCGAAAGCTATACATCAGACAAAAAAAATTGTTGAGTATAAAGAAGATTCAGTTTAAAGTCATGATATGCACAAAAATATGGCGGCTCCGGAGAGTTGAAAAACAAAAATTAATATAAAATTAGTTTATCAAATTTCGCAAAATCATACGTTTTTCTATCGCTCAATATTTCAGAGAATATTCCTCTATGGTGTAAAAACCACGTGTATATATTTTATCGTGGGGCCACATTTCATTCAGAAGATATGATTTTTTCTCTCAAAGTTCCCATAAAAACTCTCATGTCACATCGGAGATGATGCCGGAAAAACGATTTGAACGTGTAACGATATTCACAAAGATGCGATAGCAGTAGCACAGTCTTATTCCAAGACCAATTGGCACCATTTACTCGAAATTATATTTTTTGGATACAGACTTTGTATCGACTCATGAAATCTTCGAGAACCATTAAATAAACAGAACTTTATAATGTATACTTTGTTTCCTTCGATTTCGCAGAGTACAATCTAGGTGCTGAAAAATTTGTGTTTTTGTTTTGAAATAAATTCAGTAAAAAATTCATATCTTCATAAAGAAACCTGGCCCCACGATCAAATGTATACACGTTCTTTTTCCACTGTGAAGAAATATTCTCTAAAATGTTGAATCTCAAAAAACTTGAGGTTTGAAGAAATTTGAAAAACTAATTTTTGCATATTGTGACTTTGAAGTTCACTTTAAACTGAAACTTTTGTATCCTCAATATTTGTTTGTACGATATCGTAGTTTTCGGGTTATACTCAATTGAAACTCGGACATCTATCGAGTTTCGCATGAATCGTATCAGCTGCTAACGTCTGAACGCTTTCTAATGAAAATCTACGAAAATTCATGCATACTCTGATGAACGGACACAAACATTTCTCAAAGGTGGAACCAATTTTAAGAGGGTCAGGGTTTGGGTCAGGTCGATTACACATGGAATGCCCCATATGTATAGTATACGATGAACAACGGGTTTTACGTATCCAACTGGATATCTAAGCCTGTTAAAAAATAATTGCGTAATGGGCAGAGCCCGAGTGCACAATTTCGCCGCGTAGGCGAGATTTCACAGAATCGGGCCTTGCAGCCCACGGAGATATATTCTTCAATCTTCATATGAAGTATGGGGTCTAGGATTTGGGATAGCTAACATACCAGTCGATAATTAACAGATAACAAACATGCCAGCCAATAATTATACATTATTATTCTTTCCATAGTCCGCGCATATCCTAACTGTCAATTTATCTTTGTGACGTAGGCACGTATCTCAATAAAAATTACTCAAGCTGACCCAGTAAACCAAATTGAATCATACAATAGAATAACTTTCGATCAAAATTAACTGATGCTCTATTCCGTTGCTGAATGAGTTCTCATTTCCTTCTCCTTTGATTTGAAATTTCCAAAAAATCGATTTTGGTTAACCGATGATCAAAGGTTTTTTAGATGATTTGAAATTAATATAAGGGCGTTGGGGTTTCCCGGGGATTCCTCCTTACCAAAATAAAAGGGAAAGGAGTACAGCCGCGCCGATATGTCGTATGATGACGTCATCCGCATAGCGCGCAGGATTTGTGAACGTGGCGAGTGTTGCGTCATCCGCGAAAGAGACGCGGATGGACGCGGAGCGTCGCTGCAGCGTTCTGCGGCACGGCGCCTTCTTATCATTGCCTAATCAACGCGCATCGTCGGGGCGTACGTGGACATGGAATTAAAGATCACGAATGAGTCGGTCTGCGTAGAAAAAAAAAAAAAAAAAAAAAAAAAAATAAGAAAAATAATTCAACTCAATTTAATTGTAATAACTATACGAAGATAGTCTATGAGCTGAAATCAGTATTTCTCAATAGCAATAAATTATGCTAATAATTATTCTAACGTATATTTTTCTAAAATAGACTAATAATGATATCATGTCATTTTAAAGTAGTACGTAAAGGCTTAATTATTATTTATATATTATTAACATATGGCTATAGTATACAAGTTTGAGAAATAATACGCAGATCTTCTTTGAATAAATATTTATCTATACGCGTGGTTTCCCAGATATCTAATATCTCACGAATGTAGCGGCACGCATCGCTTCACCGGAAGCTTGAAGATATAACCTTCTGACAAGGTGACGACTTTGCCCCCGTCATCAGAAGATTTTTCGTCACATGGAATATTAGGAATCATTGTTTAGATCGGTTAGAGAGACTCATTCTCGATAAAACTGCGGAGGTAATGAATAATGTTGTGGCCTTCCGTGATTCGATTGTCAGGAAAGCAATTCGCAGTGGTATCCCTAACAACACGGGTGTACAATCATGTGTATATCGGTAATTTATTTCTCGGCCGCAGTGTCATTATTTAATTGAAAACGCAAAATCACGGAGTGAAATATAATTCATTTGGGGAACAGACCGCAAAGTAAAAACAAATAACGTTGGGATTTCTCGAATAATTATCTAGACACGGAACCGGCTTTGCCAATTCGATAGAATGGAACAACACTGTGATGTAGCAATTCAACCGCTGATTTATAAGCGCAAATAATAGAGAAGAAATCTCGGAAGAAATTCAATCCTAATAATCACTTATGCTCAGATTTGAATAAACCTCTTTCACAACTGTTCCCGAACTCGAAGTCGGTTAGAATACTATGAACCATCTGCATCATGGAGATGCGGTGCAATGAAACCACCTTGAAATGTAATTATATGCAATTTTAATAGAGCTCATTACAAGCTAAACAATAACTTCCAGCTTCCAGCTGCTCTACCAAGTAATAAATTGATATTTTTCCCATTTGACCGTTTATCTAATGGTGAATAAATTATGTATAGGAACTCTAAGATCAAGGGGGGAAAAAAGGAAGGGGCATCCGTAGAGCGGACATAGGCTCGTCTGCGATAATAGACAACGAGACAAGTAGTACGCCATAGAAATGGAAGGTAAAAGAGCGGGATTTCACCGTTGCAAGAAGTTCGAAATTACAGAATCGCAGAGGGAATACAAGGCAGGCGTAAATACTATAACGCAAATTTTATTGTTTTTCTTTTCCAATGAATCAGGTTTCACGCTTGTTTTTGTTCCACGATCGCTTTCGTTTTCAGTTTCTTACTTTACCCGGAAGAGAGAAAATCGTGACAAATGATCATTACCGTGTTAGGAATTTTTCTGCACAGCAAAAAACGCGGAATAATACATTAGCAATGTTTTACAGTCGACTGCGTCGAGACTGCGAACAACTTTTATCAAAGGAAACGAGAAATGGGCCAGGCTCTGTGTTCGAATTCAAAAACAATAAGTCCTCAAATCATTTGTAGACGTAATCCGAAAAGTATAACATCTTCTTGAGTCAATCAAGAGATGCGGCAGATGAATAGAACAGGTAGCCCGAGCATGCAGCCCGACTGCAATACCTGAGTCTAATTTCGCGGAACGGGTGCTGCGTCCAAGATTCGAAACCTATAGACTGATTCGGCACTGTTTAACCAATGCGATTTCGGCGCATCGCTTGTTGTCTGATTATACTGAATGAAGTGGTAAACAAGAGACGAAATAAGTAATTGAATAAAAATTTACCATCGTTGTTATCTTCGGTCGATTTGACCGCGCCCAGGACGAAACAAAAGAGGAAGGTAAACGGGAATAACGTCGTCCTTCTCATTGTACTCTCAGTTCTTAATCGAGAAGCGTTGAATCATTCACAAATTGATACGGGACCGTGACAATCTCCACCGACATGTAGCTCCGACTGAGATTCACGTACCAAGAACAACTACTACTCCCTACAGTCAGATTCATCTTTGCTTCTGGAAGTGTGTGGAATATCGTGTTTACGTTGCGAAGCACGCATCTCTCGCTAAAACTACAACCCTGGCGACAAACATTTACTACAAACCCCTCTAGGGTGAAAGGATCGAGTCGAGTCTTGAATAATGTTACTATTTAGTATCGGGATCGTATAAACAAACGTCCAATTTGTCATCATTTCATCGTGCATTTATTCAACACATCCTTGACATTATATTATACGTTGTTAGTAATACGTTTGCACAGTAAAGATTAGTCAGCTAACTTCAGCTTATGACCATATCTGAGCTGAAAACATTGTCTCGAAAACATCAGCTGACAGAATCATCGCTTCATGAAACATAATGAATACGTTTTTACCCGATAAACGTGGATTTATCGACCCCCTTTGGCAAGCTAATCAAATCGACTTTTCACACTCTCCACCTTGATATTCAAGATTAATATCCGAGATTACGATTATAGTGAGGTTATGCCTGTGTAGCAAGGTAACTTTTCACGCGGGACGACCGCACGAGACGAGAGTATACTACTTGAGGACTTGTGCCTGAGACGCGCGACCGTTGATTTGCGCACGGAATGATAGTTGCCGTAATTCAGGCGCATTTCAGAATATATTAGAATTCAAAAAACAAAACAAAATCGTCCAACATCGCTGCAAATTTGTACGCAAAAATTGTATAAATAACAAGATGAACAGGAAGACCATATTTGTAACTCGTGTTTCATGAAAGTGTTTCGTAAATAAGACGAACGGAATCGGAATGAGTTTATAGAGTTAGTTAACATTTGTCCGATGAATTTGAGAAAATGTCATTCTCATCAGAGAGATATTTACAATAATTATACAAGCTACTATACCCATTTAGTATAGGTACACGAACTGTTCACGGGTATCGATGCATTTGATCGCCAAAGAATTTCATGTTTACGAGAGTTGAACACAATTTCATAGTTTCAATATCATATAGCTAAACTCAAATCAGTTGCAATGAGGAAAGAAAAAGGAACGAGACAGCTATGTGAAGGAATTATCATAATATGTACTATAATTGAAATTGATGCTAAAATCATCTCAATTTGATATTGAATTTTTTTTTTTCACCCCTCCATCCTAGGTATAGTGATCACAAATATGGATTTCTGTATACAGCTACTGAAAAGTATATAAGGGGTACAAGATACGCAAAGAATCACTGCGTATATATATATATATATATATATATATATATATATATATATATATATATATATATATATATATATATATATATATATATATATATATATATATGTAGATGTATATATACCTTCGAGTTCGATGTCTGATACTTTTCCACACTGACTTATGGCGCAGCTTCGAGAGGTATAATCGCAGGTAGTTTGTGCCAAATAGTCGTCAAGGTATATGTTATGTGTACGTGACAGTTCTTCTGACCCAGAGTCACCTTCATCAGCTATGATATTGCCGCAATAAGCCGATTGAAACGAAAATGCCAGAAGAATGAAGCAAACGGCTGAAAATCTAGCGATAACACTATATGCATATTTCGGAGATTTTAACATTTTCTTTAATATTGTATTCATTTTTGATGCCGAATAAAACAAAAATCAAACAGATGGCAAACCAAATAATGACGAACTAAATTAATTGGCGAACATTTATCATTTGTTTATTCGTAAATTGAAAAAACGCTCGAAAATAAGTATTCACCACCCGCGACATGTGTAGACTGCACGAAAGAAATAATATTTTCACGTTATAAATAGTGAAAAGTGTTCTTGCATAAATGCATCATGCAACTGTATCAAACATCTAAATATTTTCGAAGCTGTAGTCGACCGTTGGAGACACGAAATAACACTAACAGTTCTCCGGAGAAATTTGCCCGTATAAACACATTAAGAATAACAACGTGAAAGCTAAAACAATATATACGAAAGAAAACGTTTCCTTCATTGCAGGCAGCAAATTGTTGCGAGAGACCTCCAAGAAAATTCTCAATATTCTGAAGCAAAACCCAACCGTTCAATGGAGAGGATTTCACGGATCAATGCGTGTCAATCAGAGCGGGATAGATTCGATTCGGCGGTAAAATTATTTCGCACTTTCGCTGACATCAAGAACAACGAATTTCTAAACGCTTTTATCAAAGTAAACTTCATGTAACATAATATTTATAAGAAAGGTGCGGTGCTACATTTTTTCCAGATTTTATAAGCAGTAATTAGTCGTTCCCTTACTGCTGCTCTATAACTATGAGGAATGAAAGTTATATGTTTGTTCGGTTGAACTCTCTTGAATGAAAATTGCGTTTGAAAAGACTCTGTCCTCTGGATTTCTGCCTGTTTTAGTACATGCATCGAACATTTCAGTATAGTATTAGCTCTAAATTGTAGAAACATAATGTTCCTTCAGTATTCTCAACGGTCGATTCCCCAATTAGGGGAGGGTGGGGCAAAATGGACCGGAAAAAAAAAAAAAAGAAAATGGTTGCAAAATTCGAGTATGAATATGAACTTTGTTGATACAATTGATGTGAAATTGAAGAGAAAACTAGAACATAAAAAAAAAAAATTACTAAAAAAATTAAAATAAAGAAAAATAGCAACATAATTCATTACAGCTTTCTGGTTTGCACACAGTAATCACACTGATATTGAATTTTCTTTGAGTTCTCTTCGATTCTACATCAATTGTGTATCAATAAAGTTCTTATTCATACTCAAGTTTTTCAATCAACCAGTATTTTTTTTTTCACCGGTCCATTTTGCCCCGCCGGTCCATTCTGCCCCACTCTCCCCTATCTTGTTAGTTTTCATAGACACTTCGGCAGCAACTCTTCCAAAATATATGCAGATTATACATACAGGTATGGTACGAAGAAACCCGGAAGAAGTTCTGCCCCAGGAATGACATTCAAGGTCGCAAAAGATGTTACAAGGTTTCCCCATATTTAATCTCGAAGGTCAGGTAAAGAAATAGGTCAAACCGGAACAGGAACTTCCTACTTGGATTGGGGTTATGTGGCGTGCGAAGAGCTCGTCGCGGGTCGTTTGCCCGGATCGCGGTTTCACGTTATAGAATTTTTATAATAGGAAAATAATTAAGTTAAGAGGGGGTAGGTACCCAGCTAATGCCAAGCAAACAAGATTAAGCCTGAGGTTTAATGTGATTACTGTGGCAGCAGTTCTGCAGAGGTTTCTTTCGCATTCCGACGAAAACCGTCGGTCAGTCTCTGGTAGTCATTATAGTTGCTATTTCCTCAATTTCGTATTATCAGCGTAAAAAGCTATCGAACATACCATACCCGTTGGGTTTTGAAGTGCCTTGAGGAGAGACGAAAAAAATAAAAAATAAACTCGATTTAACAATTTGTGGAAAATAAGGTCCAAAAATGGGCAAGGATGACGCTGAGACGACAAAACTAAAACAGGAGCTCGAAGATCTGATCAACAAATGCAAAGTAAGTCGTAGTAAGAGCGTATGATTAGAGAAAAACGTTCATGCTGTTCCTTTTACATCATATTTCCATGAATTACCAGGAAGACCAAAAAAAACAACAAGACGCAACCCTCGAAGAGAGTTGCAGCGGGGTCAGTGATGCTCCGAAAGTAAAATTGACGACGAAGAAGCTACTCAAGGGTCATATCAACAAGGTCAACTCAGTCCATTTCAGTGGGGACAGCAGGTCAGTCTTCGATAAGAGGATTGTAAAAATTTGGTAATCCGTTCGATCGATGCCCTAATCTTTTCTACTTTATTCGCAGACATTGCGTAACGGGATCTTTGGATGGTAAATTGATAATATGGGACACCTGGACCGGTAACAAGGTCCAAGTAATTCCGTTGCGTTCAGCGTGGGTAATGTCCGTGGCATTTGCACCGTCGGGTAATTACGTGGCCTGTGGAGGAATGGACAATATGTGCACCGTTTACGATGTGAACAATCGTGACGCTACCGGAGCCGCGAAAATTGTTCGCGAGCTTCTTGGATACGAAGGTTTTTTATCATCATGTAGATTCCTTGACGACAAAACTATCATCACTGGATCTGGAGATATGAAAATGTAATACATATCACGATTATTGATACAGGATAACAAGCATGGTGCAATTTTCACTACATTTTTCATTCACTTGCTTAGCTGTATGTGGGATTTAGAGGCAGGAAAAAAGACGACAGATTTTAACGCACATAATGGTGATGTCGTGAGTATCAGCTTGGCACCCGATGGCCAATCATACGTGACCGGTTCCGTGGACAAAACTTGTAAGCTGTGGGATATGCGGGAAGAAAAATCCAAACAAACGTTCTTCGGTCACGAGGCTGACGTTAACTCAGTCTGTGTAAGTATCATGATATCGAAATGATGTCGGGATATTTAGATATCATCTTGTAAGTTAATCACACCGAATTTCTGAATATATCGATATTATAAGAAAGTACAGAAATATGTAATATAATGTATGTAGTACATACATACCATCACAATTCCAGTACCATCCATCTGGCCAGGGCTTTGCGACGGCATCAGAGGACAAAACTGCTCGTCTTTGGGACTTCCGTTCCGACCAACAATTAGCTACTTTTAAGCCTCCAAACTCTAACCCTGGGTTTACATCTTGCGGATTATCGCTAAGCGGTAGATTCATATTCTGCGGTAGTGATGATAACTCGATTCACATATGGGACACGCTGAAGGTTCAACATAATGGTAAACGAAAAAATGTTTTCAGGAGGTGGGGATATATCACTTCGGAGGGGTTCGAAGTAACATGATTCACATAGTTCATAATATACATATAGGTATAGTTAATCGAATAACAAGAATTGGAAGAACAAAATTGAATTTAGCGAAGAATTGGCTGTGTCAGTGCAGCCGGTGGTAAAAATTCTAGATCGCGTAAACGGCGAGGCCGCAGAATAAACTACAAATGTTCAAATGATGGTTACGAATGTGCTTTCCACTTGAGCTACGGAAAAATCCGTGGGACCATTCGAAGTTTCAAAATCTGAAGAGTATCAAAATGTTACGTCCGCCAGAGTGGAATCCTCCCCTAAAACAATTCGTTGTCAGTTATGATGCATCATTGAACGTAAAATAAGTTTTCCACTCACTTACGTATACATTAATCGTAATGATATTGTTTCAAATTTTCAATTCGAAGGTATATTAGCCGGCCACGATAACAGAGTGACTTCACTGAGCGTTGCCGGAAGTGGGATGGCCGTAGCTAGCTGCTCTTGGGATCAGCACGTCAGGGTTTGGGTCTAATTAAATTTTCACCCGTTTGCGACGATGAATTCAAGACCAAGAATACATCAATTAATCTTCATCTTGCGAAGATATTATCAAGCCAGTATAATTCAGCGTGATTTCAAAATATTTCTATACAAAATGAAACACCTAAACATTTACAACTCAATATCTCGAAAACTATCTGCAAGGATAGATAAAATAGGCTTTAAATGAATGACCCCATGGTTTCCAGAGGGCCGGATAGTTTGCTGCGCAGACTCTTCCGGGGTAATTTGCTCTTAGGAATGTGAAGACAACGATGCGTAGTTTTTTAGAAAACCAAAACTATATATTTCTTACGCTTTCTCGTCGTAGAATGAGTTTTTGAGGAGTTTAGAAGATTCGAATCAGAAAATCGTAGGACTGCACTTCGGAAGAAAATGTGTGACTATATAATTTATTTCTGAGTTCGAAAAAAGCTTTAATCAACCGGTCTCAAATTATTCGACGATAATATTGCATAATGACTCTGGAAAAATTCTGTCAATTTAGAAACTATTCAACATTTGTATTAATCCCTGATAGATTTCAAGATATCAATTTTGCAATGTATTATGTGATTCATAACATATTAAACAAATTAACGAACGGCGAAATTGTTTCGCTTACTATGTGATTAATATGTTGTTTTTTTTCGCTTTTGATCTAATATAAATACCTTGTCATTTGATCTTATTCTTGACGAATAACAGAATACAAAAACGTAGCGGTAAAATATATCTAATATAATACATAGCTAATGAATTAACGTATGAAAGTTATAATTTCTATTCCCCGCAGTATTCCACATTACAATAATATTGACATATAGAGCTCCTCTAATCCCTAGCCCTATAGTTTGAATGTCCCTCGGGTCTGATCTAATCCCTGGATTTTTCAGAGAGAGATTAAATGGCGGGATACATATACCTACATATTATAATATTTCTTACCATTTTAAATAATAACTTTTATTATACAATATTAATGATAATAATTCTATTGTTGCTTGAGATTGTGTGTATAAGTGCGTTAGAAACGAATAATAACGATATAAACGCATGTAAATTATAATATAGGTATACGACGATCCATCGATATATATTTTATTTATAATATATCATAACGCCGTGACGTTTTACTTGGATATGTACTCATAATGTTAATAATCATAATAGTTGTAATACATATTAATGATCACAATTCATTAACAACATAATAATAACGACCAATCAAAAACAAATATTCCGATCGTTACTATTGGGAATACCTTTTTATCGCATTTCTAAATTTAAGACTCGAGTAGAATTCCGAGGATACGTCAATCCAAACAAAAATCTTTTTACATATAACGATCATTTATGAAACTGTATATTACTATTTGAGAATTACATATCTTCTATTATAATAATTATCATAATATATCTTTTACAGTGGTTATACAATTTATTTTTATGCCACATATTATAGAACTTTGCCTTTCACTCTCTCTTTCTCTCTCTCTCTCTCTCTCTCTCTCTCTCTCTATTTTCTCTCTTTTTTTCTCTCTCTGTGTTTACATTAATTTATTTTTTTAAATATTCCCGGCCTCTCTTCATTTTCATTTCCTTTGTTTTGCAGAGCAATAGACTACTAGAATTTATTATAGTGACAGCTTACGGTAGTATAGATAATATCCATGCCGTGTTGTATATTATGCATGAAATATTACTAGAATAATAATATAGTTATTTATTATATAATAATATATAAATAACGTCGAATAATTACATTCTCGAAAATGAGAACTCTGAGTAAATACGTAAGTATGGATCTTTTTCTGTATTAATTAACTCATGGTTGACTCAGTAATGAAGGAAACTTATTTAAAATAATAATACTAATTTAACATACTTCATACTGCCAATTATATTGAAATTCTTATGTCGATTAATGATTGATACAGCTGTGTCTAGTTATTTCATCAGCCGATATAGCTACAACAATTATACTTTATATTAGGATTTTGAAAAATATTACTCTGGTATATTTTTGGACCTTATAATGGCTCGTGATTATTACGTGTGATCATTCGATCAAAATTTATTCATGTATGTATGTGATCCCAGTTCTGTACTTCTCTGAAATGGTTCAACTTGAAATTAGAAAAAATCTGAAGATCTATGATGTATTGTTAATATTCTTCATTCAACATCTCTGAACATCTCACTTCTTTTTCAGTTAAGTGCCAAGCGGTATTCATAAAGTATTTTAGAAGTACTGCAAATGAGTTAAGGGTGAAAGTGAAGTCCAGATAATCGCGCTAGGTCATGAAATATTTAAGAAAATGGATTATAATAATAAGAAACGTCTTTGCTTTTCTTTTTTAATTTGATTTCATTGCATTTTTCAAGGAATCAAATGTGGTGTATAATTGTCAAGACTTGATTGAATTTTATCATTTCTAATACGAATTGTATAATGACTAGATACAATCTATGCTATGTCGTTCTCTTATACTATATCGTTCTATGCAAATAATAACAATGATAATGATAATGATAATGACAATGACAATAATAATAATAATAATAATAATAATAATAATAATAATAATAATAATAATAATAATAATAATAATAATGAATTATTGCGTTTCTAAAATGCTTAGCTTGTAAGATTTTAAATAATTGATATCTACACAATCTTGTTTGTTCCGAATTAAGAAGCAATAATTGTGTTATAAGTACCATTTACAACAAGAATTTCTTTTTGCTTCGTTTTGTTATTTTCGCAAACTTTAACAATTAAATAATGAAATGATATTGAATCAGTGCGTCGATAATACTTTATACTTCTACATTATGTGTATGTATATGATAATGAAAATTCCTCAACGTATTGTTTCTAAAATATGGTAAAATTTATATGTATACTGTAAATAGTGTATCACAGAACATGCGCAAATGTTAAAAATAGGTAGGCTTCTAAAAACTTCAAAAGACGTATAATATTATATTATTATGTATGTACAATGTAGTTCAAGCATAAATAGCTGAATAGCAGAAAAAGTTACTATCTCTTTGAATGCGAAATATTGGTAAAAAAAATGTGTTAAATAAGGATAGACAGCCGTTGGCAGTCTATCTAGGTATTAAAATAAGATTTTAATAGCCATTCAGAACGGGAATTGTAATATTGTGGCTTTGTTACACGGTATAATAAATTGAAAATATCCTAACGGTTCTAATTTCTTATTATTTATGTACGAAGATTGCATACATCTTATTGAACCAGATATGAACTTTCTGCATTTCGAGTATCTCATAGTTATTAAGTGTTGAAGGAGAGAGTTTGAGTACTAATGAATAAGGCATGCAGCAGTAGACTACTTTTGTCCCAAAGTTTGTTATTCAATTTCTGAATCATATCAACATATCAAGTTCCTGTTAGCCATGAGATGCAGAAGAGTATACGACAATTTTATATTGCAAAGAAAATCTGTGCACTTATAAAATTTACAAGCTTCGTTTAATCAGAAACTTTTTTAAAACCCATCAAGATGAACAAGAAATGCTACAATTACCGTAGCACCTCCTTCCTTGGTTGCCCATTCTGTTGATTCCAACTGCGGTTCAGAGCTATCTTTCCCTGGACCCATTGTGTACGATCCAGGCCTCACAAGGAGTTGGAAGGCAGTCGATGCGTTCAGTTTTCTGCTAGACTGAGTATCGATGTATCTATAAGGTAAAGCAATAGAATGGCCTCCAGTTTCTCTTCAAAAATCTGTGATTAGTGTATTGTTCCTAATATAAGTTAGCCCCCGCATTTCAGGCCTTTTTTTCTTCAGGTACTGAACTCAAATCGAATTCATAAATTGCATTTTGAAAATACTTTTTAGAAATTTATCTTACCAAAGGGAAGAACTTTTTTATTGGCAGTACAATCGCAAAATTCGACCAATGAAAGCGGAGGCTGGACGATTTTTTCTGATGATCTCAGTAAAAAAATAAACGTCAACTTATATTCGGTCCAATACGGTATTATCCTATACTCACGGATATTTGCTTGTAAATTCCTCAGAAGCAGCATACTTTATATTGGGTGAAAATACTACTTGAGGATTTTGGTCGTCGCTATTTATGCTCGTCGTTAGATTGCTCGTATCTAATTGTTCCTTGGTCAATAATTCTCCTCTGTCCAATATCCACCTAAGAAATTAGATTTCAATTATCCTTATAGATTTCAGAGTCATTTCTAGCTACATGCGTAAGGATTTTGCTGAAAAAAAAACTGAAGAAATTCCTAAGGAAAGTTGTCTAATTCATGAACATTACATATTATGTTACCGCGCAAAAGGGATGCTTTTAATTAGAATAAAATTATCGGCAACAATCAACATTGAAACAATGCGTCGTAGTACCTACGCGTGGAAAATCATGAAAGACTTCGTCAGTTTAAACGCATGTGTGTTGAATGTTTCACCTGGCTAGCTTTGGCTCATAACGCGTATGCGCAAGGTACTGAGCGACGGCATATGCGAGTATTTTTGCATAACAATTTAAACATGTCGATTTAAAAACTCTACAATTTGTTCAGAAAGTAGCGATGAACAAATCCATGGGACCGATTATTGACCGGTCCCAACAATCAAATGTAAGAAATAAAATTATGCAACTTCTCTATTTCATACAGTGTCCACCTTCCTACCTGATAGCGTCCAATCTCGTGCCATAGAACGCGACGTGCCATTTATCCATGGTGTTTTGTGGTATTTGAATAGCATTAATGTTCTGCCTGAGTGAGAATCTAACCCATCCAACAGGGATCGCAAATTCGGAAGGCGGTTCTCCCTTTCTACATACTGCACCGTCACCCTCAGCCTTGAAGCAGGAGCTGCAATAGCAGGAAGTGTCGTCTCCAGAGAAGAATTCCTCCGGTAATACAAGCGACTTTTTAAATCTGACACAGGCCTTCAAATACTCGCATTTCTTAGCCTGCGTTGAAGTGGTGTGTAGCGCTAGCGGAGTCGATGGCAAAGAGGTAATAGGTACGGGCGAAAATGAAGAAGAATTACGAACCACATGGTGATTATCGTTCTGCTGGTTACCCAGTAACGAATTTGTCACACAGTTATTCTGCACTTGATTATTACGATTCTGGTTAGAGTTGCTGTCCTGCGAACTTGTCGATACATTTATCTGCGAGCTTGATAGCAGGTGGTTTTGAGAAGGAGAAGTAACGCTGTTCTGGGAAGTGCTCAAAGCGTTGTTCGAGAGATTGTTTTGGTTCGAACTATTAGAAGCTATACTCTCGTTGATCGCATTATTAGCATTGGCCGAACTTATGGCTGTACTCAAGTTAGAAATGTGACTACAGTTTGCCGCGCAACCATTTTTAATATTAATATTCGTTGCATTGTTTATTTCTACGTTTGTACATTCGTTACGACTAATACTAAGGAAGTTATCGACTGCGTCGTTATTTTCCTCGTTTGCTGTATGATTCTCAGCATTTTGACCGCTGTGATTTGCCGCGGGGATATTCTCGTTAGCGTTATTCGGATTGGTCGCTTGATTTTTAACTTTTATATTTTCTATGAAGTTGGTCTTTGCGTCGTTGCTTACTTCCGAACTAGACTCGGAGTTATTACTCTCTGAATTGACGCTGCTAGACATCGCAGCTTTACTTTGGATAACGTTGTTGGAAAAATTCGAACTGTTATTGCTCTGGCAAGGAACAGGGTTTAGTATATTATCCACGCTGGAAATTTCCGCTGAGTGGAAATTGCTCTGTGTTGAAATGTTCAGAGATAAATTAGACGGAGTTGCGGGAACCGCGTTTTCTTTCTCGTGGCATTCAAGGTCCGCCTTTTCTCGAGAATTTTCTATGTCTTCCATCTCCGCTTCTGGTCTTTCAATAGACGTTAAAATTGCCATGGTATTAGAGTTGTTGTTCGCGTATGGAACCGCTTCTGATACTGGGCCTATTATCGATACTTGTTCACATTGACCGTACAAATCTATTACCGCGTATATGTACGGAGGCAAATCTGTTGCTGCGATACCTTGGTCAGAGCCATTTATGTATAAATGCAATCTTGAATCTTCGTCTATTAATAAACTTACTATACTTCCTATTTGTAGGCTTTCTAAATTCATTCCGTACCTCGTTATCACCTGAACAGATTAAAGGGAATTAATCCATTGAGAATAGAGGAACTTTTTTTCCATTCATAAGATTATCCGCAAGTTATGATTTTCCCGGCTTACTAAATTTTCAAGAACTCTGTCTTTAAATTTCTTACCTTAACGCCATTGTGTGATATCCAATCGCCACAGATAATCCAGGAGTGTTTTTTGAAGCCGAGAGCAGTTAATGGAAAGCTCGCTTTGTCTGGAGAGATGCATGTGACGCCACATAACATTCCAGACACCCAGCGATCGTTTAGTTTTTCCACCTTGACTTGGAATGGCTTCCCTTTGACTAGAGGACGATGAGACATTACCACCCCTGCAATAATTACGTTATAACTTTTTTAATTCTAGGGTAGATGGGGGATAGAATCAGCGCTAAAATAATGAGATACGGAAAAAGCTAGTTCAATAATATTTAATGATGGAAAGTGGGAAAAATTAATGGTCAATTTCATGTAAAGGTTACTTGTGCAGGCTTCAAAAACATGAAAACTTCCTACGAACAGATTTATAAAATATCTTGGGAATACAGACCATCATTTATCTGGTGTTTTGTACCTTGATTATAGCTAGCGACTCGTCTGGCAGTAGTCTTTTTCTCGAGTTCAATATTTCTTCCACGATTTTCGTGGAACTCATAATTCCAATCTATGTCAAGGGTTGACGTAACTATTGGCTGTGTAGGGGTTAGTACCATTTCGTTCAACAGTTTAGCCTCAGAAACATCGATCGATGTGTCCATACCCGCATCACTAAGGAAATGCAAACCATCCAATTAAAGTGCTGCTAGAAAATTGAGAGTTTCAATTCAAATCCTTTCTTTACTAACTTCCTCATTATCGGGGGCATCGGATCTAACAGTAATTCCAAAGAGTCTTGAAGTCTGAGACTGGCGTTCGGTGATATAACAATATTCTGCTGTTTACTGCTCGTTGCGCATACCGCCAAAGTGCTACCGAATAGTTCTATGACCACGTAAACGAGCTCAGGAATATTTGTAGCAGCAACGCCCATGTCTTCTCCGTTAATATAAAACTTCAAGTTTCCATCATGAGTTCGTTTGACCCCAATTTTATCACTCACCCTGAGCCAGTCCAGACTAGGACAGTAATTTAGGCCCAAGACGTATCCCCTGTGTCTCACCTCATTTCCTTGAAAAATAATTGAATGCCAAAATTTATCCATAGCATTCAAATAAGAAAAAATCTTCATAGAAATATTGAAGCTACAATTGAAATCCTTTGTTCCCATTACATTCCAGTAGAAATTTTCAGCTTACCGATGAGAAACCAAGAATCTTCGGGTATAGAAGTCATACTAGGAACTAAATTCATCGAAGTGAACCAATTTCCATTGTTATTGGTCATAACACCGATCCTCAAAGACCCACACCATTCAGGAGCAACTTCTTGAATAGCAATTTCGAACACTTCGTTACTTTCCAAAGGACATTCGCTGAGCAATATTGCGTTACTATACTCTCTGCACCGAGCAGCAATCGTTCGATCCGAATTAAGTTGAATATTAGCACCAACCGACTCGTGAAATCTGTGAGTTATCTCGACCTGAGCTTGTGGCTGAATTACAGAAGTGGGCTGCTGGCTTGTGCTATTCTCAGAAGGGAGGTACTGCTGTGTAGCAGTATCCCTACGCTCAGGCAAAACAATCGTTACCTGTAAATATCCATTTTCCAATTCAAACATCAGATATTCTTAGAATTTAGTCGTCAAAAACTACAGTGTGAAAATAATTTTTTCTAAGTCACTGGTACAATTTGAAGTAATATTTTACTGACTCAGCTTCTTCACATCTCATTGCTTGTATGTTCAGATATAATTAGACATTATTTGACATATTATCGAACTCTGCGTTGCAAAGATTAAGTCAACCGAAGAAAAAGTGGTTCTCGCAGGGTACAGGGCACATCGTTCATTGAAACTTTCTGAACTTTTTGAGAAAATATTGTAAAATGATGTCATTTTAGAGAAAACCAATAATATACAGAGTTACGGTCAGCCTTTTATTATTGTGAGCATGTACCGCGCTTTCTTTCTCAACATTTACGAAAAAAATTGAATTGAATAATTTCTAATTATTCCTCCAAACACTAGTATTCAACTGTAAACAAGCTGAGTCAATACGATATTTCTTCACAGCGAAGCAGTGATTTAAGACAAATGATTTCCAAGGTGCCCTTCCAACAGTACAATCGAGATTCCTAACAATGAATCAATCTGCCCTACTCACTTGAGCACATCGGCCATACAAATCAATCACAGGATAAACGTGTGGCGGCAATCCGGTGCACGCAACTCCCTGATCTATTCCATCTAGATAATAGTGTAAGCTGGTGTCTGCGTGCTTCATTATACCGATGCGATTGCTTTCTACTAGTTTGTCCAGATCACAAGCATAATTATTACGCAGCGTTACACCGTCACGCATTACAGTTGAACCGGATAACATCCATGTATCGTGATCAATGTCGGTCATTGTTGAAGGGAATTCTAGTTCATCCGGCCTTATGGCTGTTACACCTGAAAATTTATGTATAGGTAATTAGAATCGGGATACAGAGATCAGCCGAGTGTTTTTGAGGGAAATGACAAATAGGAGAGTGAAAAATTGAGGAAGAGTTTCAAGAAATGAGATAGCAAAGATAATGCTTCAGATTATATCGAGCATAGCTACTGAAGAGGTTTTTTATAAATGGTTGCAAATTAACTTTTGATAATTACAAAAAATGAAGTCTTTAGTTTCCAAAGTTTGCGTCGTAGCATTGTGTTATTTCTTAAAGTTAGAGTCTATAACTAGTCTTACACACCTGCCTCAATCGCTCCAGACCATCTATCGACCATTTTGTCAATAGAGACTTCGAACATTTCTCCATCTCTTAAGGCTCTATTGGCGATTACAATTGCCTCGTTGAATTCCCCCAAAGCACGAGGCCTGGAAGCTGTTAATCCATTGTTCATAATGCGGGCATTCTTTCCATGTATATGATGAAACCGCAAATCGCTGTTGATTAATGCCACAGATAGAAATCACAATCGAAGGCTCACGACACATAATTATATTTTTTCAAAGAGAAATAAATTCCCTGAATCAAAGACAAACCTGTATAACGTCGTGTTACTAAAACTAGAATTATTAGTTGTTGGGCTATAAAAATCTGTTGCATCAACAATCGTTGCTTGGGCTGCTTGACCGTACAAGTCTATAACTCCGTAAACTTTCTCAGGGACTCCTGTGGCTGCTGTCCCAAGATCAGCTCCGTTAACATAGAAGTGTAACATAGCGTCGTCATTTCGCATAACACCAACACGATCTCCGACTTGTAATTGATCAAGATTTTGACCATATTTGTCTATAATTGTTGTGCCATTGTGCATTACACCATTTCCCGTCATCATCCATGTTCCAGATCTGGAAGTAAGGGATGTTTACTATCTGGTATGGAATAGAAATAAGAATTGGGTGAAACTAAATAAAATGACTTTTTTGAAAATACAGTCTTTGGGATAGTTATCCTCATTATTTAAAACATACCTTACATTAGTCATTGTAAAGGGAAATTCTAATTCAGTCGGAGCATGAGTAGTGACACCAATCTCAATTGATCCTGCCCATTTTGTTACTATCTTGTCTAATTTAACTTCGAATAATTCGTTTGGACGCAACGGTCGTGATGTCAACACTACACCATTGTTGAAGTCATCTAGAGCACTGAAACATAATTCGACCTATTTCAAATACCATTTTCTCAGCGAAAAGTAATCAAAAAATCATAAAACTTCTTTGACACGTTACAAAAAAAGGATAATTATTCATTTTTCGAATCCCTGGTACGCTTTGCAGAGATATTCTATTGACGCAGTTTTTTTCACAACTGATTACCCGGATTTTAATGTATAGTTAGAAATTATTTGAGATTTCACTCACTTCGCTTTACATAGATTCATTGTACTGAAGAAAAAGTGGTTATTGCAGAGTATAGGTCGCATTGTTCATTGAAACTTTTCTAAATTTGAAGTGAATATTGGGCTAACTAATAATGTACAGGAATAACGTGAGACTTTTATTGTTGTGAGCACATAACGCATTTTGTGTCTCAACTTTTACAAAAAAAAAATGGCATAAAATCGAAAATTTTTGTATCGAAAAATTAAATTCATCGAATATCATCGGTTTGACCCGAAATTACATCAAAGTAGAATATTCCATCCAAATTTGAAGAAGTTTTGATAAGCGATGCGATCTGCACCCAACAACAACCACTTTTTTTTCGGTGCATTCAATAAGGCGTAGTCCACACAATCTTAAATAAATTTGAATCATGTCTTAAAATACTCGTGACCAGCTGTGAAAAAACTGAGTCGATAGAATATTTCTTCCCAGCATAGCGAGGATTTGACAAAAATGATTTTCAAGGTGCATTAAACAGTTGCTCCTACTCTTTCTTTCAAAAATCATGAAGACATCAACAAATTCTTTTAAAATGTTATTACAACTGGCTAATCATTCATTGCATATGCTTACTTAGGTCTATGAGCGGTTCTCCCATTGTTAATTACATCCGCATGCGTGCCACAACACACGTGAAACATCAGTCTATCGTTGGGTTCTTCGTCCAGCGCTTCTACAGTGAAAAAAAAGGTCGACATTTCATCAGTTAGATTAAAGTCAAGCAGGATTTAGAAAATGATGAAATGGCGCTGATAGATCAAAGAGATCACTGCACCTTCGCCGATTAGTCCCTGTAAATGCAGAGTGTTCCTCCTTGTGACTAAATTTTGTTCTTCTCTCTCATCGCGATCGACGATAGTGACCTTTACAGTCATTCCGTAGAGATCTATGACTCCCCAAATCCCGGTAGGAACCTTGGCCGCGATTCCTTGGTCCAGGCCGTTTATCAGGTAATGGAGATTACCGTTGCCACGTCTTATCATGCCCACTCTATCCCCTTCCTATTATGATTATAGAATTTAGACTCAATGAGCTTTGTTTAAATATTAAACTAAAGGTAACTGAGCCAAGGTAAAAGAAAATGAGACTTTCTTGGGCTTTAAAATGATATTCTGTTTCTATTCCGCATTTTGTGCCTCTTTATTAATTGATACTCACTCTTAATTCGTCTAAATTAAATTCCCCGTACTCCCGCTGAGTGCCTTTACCATTAGTCAATATCCCGCAGCCAGACATCATGGTTGTTCCTGATCGCATATTCGTCATTGTTGCAGGAAACTCTAGCGCTGTTGGGCTGTGAGTTGTTACACCAACTTCGATACTTCCAGACCACTTGTCGACTAGTCTGTCTATCCGAATCTGATTCAAGGATAATAACAAGTTTCACTGTCCCATGAAAGTGGAAATAACTAAGTCCATCGTTTCCGAATGAAATTTGACACTGTGAAATTTTGGCAAGCGTTGAAAATGTAAGAAAAATTCTACCTCGAAGAGTTCGTTATCTCTGAGTGCTCTATGGGTCATAACAACTCCGTTATTAAATTCGTCAAAGGGTCTCCGTCTTTCGGCAGTTCTTGCATTATTAGAAAGTTTGACGAGGGTTCCGACCCGTTCGTGGAATCTTAATCTGTCTTCTCTGATAGCAGCAGCACTTGGATTCTTAGGTAGATTGACGTTGACATTGACGTTAACGTTAAGATTAGCTACCAAGTTCGTTGTCGATGAATTTGATGTTTCTCCAAGCGCAAGATCGTTGTTTATTTCTGACTCATTTGTTATCTCTGTGATAGCGAGAGCTGGCCTAGGACGTAAAACTGTCACTTGAACGCAATTGCCGTACATATCGATCACTGCAAATACTCGTGCGGGAATGTTTGTCGCTGCTACACCTTGCGACGTACCATTTATGTAGAATACAAGCTCGGCCTGAAAGCAAAATTGAATACACGATGATGAAAATTTCACGAGCTGCTGTGAAAATGAGAATACGTCATTTCTTATATTCCACTACATTCAACTACATTACTACATACAACATTCAACATTACATTCTACTACATACTACGATCTTACATCTTGCATCTCTCAAATAACATACAACACTTTAAGAGTTCAAAAGGTATGCACTACCTAAAATAATTGTGTGACTGACCTGAGATTGGAACGATTAGACCAAATTTGATCAGACTCGAGTGTGTTTGTATGTTTATATAATTTTTTCTAACTGCAAATCAAACTTCAGACTAGTTTTAGAAACTGTCATGATTAAATATTGACTGGACTATCAAGTTTTTGTGACAACTAGTCGTTTTCAATCAAACTATTAGCTTGCTGCGGTGGCACAGAGGTACCAGCATTGGATATTTGAACGTCTTTGTCATTGTTGAGAGAAACAATCATTTTTTGACAGTACCAAGTGTTCCTTCATGATTATTCTATTGACAGTCTAACAACTAATATATATAACTGTTTCCAAAAAAATCTTGGACTTGGGGACCGATACACCAACCAGCGGTAAAATTTGCATCCGATATTCAAACCAGGTTGCCGATCATGAACTTCACAAAGGTAGATTGGAGAGAATTCAGAGCTAATTGCTCATAACAATGTTTTAATATACTTGAAAAGAAATGACTACGTAGAATGGACATGAAATTTGAACAAAAATCAATCAATAGGTGAAATTACAGGTTATATTAGGTACCGATTTGCTTATTTCTCTTACCTGAAAACCAAGACAAGGAATACCTCTACCTCTTTCTAATTAAACTACCTAGGGGTGCCTCATTGGTTTATCTCTGAACAAAACTCACATTACACGTTCTCATCACACCAAGAGTATCTCCTTCCTGTAAGGTATCAAGGTCTGTGCCATAAAGTTCAATGATCGGTTGTCCATCACGGATAATTCCCGATCCTGACATGATCCAAGATCCAAGTCTCAGCTTGTTCGCACATGCTGGTAGCTCCATACTTTCTGGATCGCACGAAGTTACTCCGATTTCTACGCTCCCGCTCCACGATACCATCTGAAGAAATTCAAAGACCAAGTAGAAAAATGAAATGAATGAAAATATGTTGGGTGATTGAAGAAAATAAAAAAAAAACAGAAGAATTTGAACTGTTGAGGAGAATTACAAGATTATGTGTTTGGCAATTAATGAGGATATAATTATGTAAGTGTGAATGCGTATATTAATTATTGAGACTTGTTTTGAAAGAATGAATGAAGTTAGTCTTCATATTTATATTACAAATAAGGGTGGAAATAAATATGATAAGAAAGAACTCCTGATTCTGACAGAAGTTTAGCTGCAGGTGGAGCAGGTAGATATGGAAAAGTATAACGTGTAGTATGGAGATATTATTATCTCTTACCTTTTTGTCGATACGAACTTCGAAGAGCTGATCATCTTTGAGTGGTTCAGAGCTTAAAACAAGCCCGTAATTATAGACTGAGAAATTCCTCACGGCTGTAGAATTATCATTTATTAAATTTACGCGATCCCCACATCTTTGGTGAAACATTTCGGCCATTTGTGTACAACATATACATGCATAGTACTGTTTCTCACGTACAGACACCGTCTCAACTTCTCTTGTATACCTCTCACAGCGGCGCGATATGCGAGATAACGCTATGTATGCATACAATATACATATATGTATACCTATATAATACATATGATGGGTATGAAAAAATAGGCGTTTGTTTTTCTATGTTTTGACCAATCAGAACGCGGAGTACGCCGCCGCGCGTCGTTTGCTGCTGTTATCAAACCAAAATGGCGACGGTTGACAAACACGGATTTCAGGAGTGGCGAGACCTATGACATTTAGATATCTTTATAAATATTACATTCTCTAATGCTAAAATGGGACAGACTCGGCACAAAATATGGTTAGTATCATTTAATCTTGAAAATATACCGGTTATCTTCAATTCTTGTCAGTCGATAGTTCTAACCTATAAATTATCGAGATAAATAGAACTAATTGCAAGAACCTTAGTTTCGCGTATAATAGACTTTGGATTATGAGTCACTTCTGTATATTTTATAAGCCGAATCCGCTGACTTTCGAGAAAAAAAAAAAAAAAAAACACATAATTCAATACTACACATGTCTGTTTAACTGTATAAATAAAGAAGAGATTCAATTATTTCTTAATTTTATTTGCACGATCAAAAGATTGCGGTCTAAGCTGTTGGTCGCATTTTTTTCAAAATTCACCCAGTATCCGCTGTTCGGTATTCATTCAAAGTCAACCATGCGCAAAAAATTCTCTACTATTGTTGACTAATAAAGTTTTAGTCACTATTTTTGGAGGGAAAAAGCAGAGGAATTATTCCAAATATCTCCCGTTTTAATTTTTAATTTTTGAATTATTTAATTACAAAATTATTTCACACGAAACCTAGAGTTGTTTCCACTCATTTTGATCCCGTAAGATTTCCTGTGAAGCTTGTGGTGAACAGAATAGATCAAATAATGACATAACTTACAGTAAATAGATTGTGCAAGAATCGATTGAATTGTTCATTAATTTTCTAGTCAACCGACTAATGCAATGAAAAATGATTGTTGGCCTAAGTCAGAAGAGTCAAGTAATTGACTGCTGTATCAGTTGGGTCGTTACATGTTCTTGACTTGTGACCCCATATTAAATGGCATATTTATAGAATCTTATTGGAGTGTAATCCCAAAAATATAAATAACCCTAGATGAAGTAGAGCTTCTTCTTTTATAGCTAAAGCAGAATGCTTAGGCAGGAATTCTTTAGTGTGGTATAATTATGGTAATCATGATATTCTTTGTTATCTACATTCCGTAGTGTAGATTCTTAAAATATACAGTTCAATGGGGTCATGAGGGAGCTTGATCACCCAACGCATCTTATCGATTGAATAATACTCGATTCATATGAGTTGAGTGAATGGTAATTCTTTGATTAGTAATTCATAGGCCACTTAAGATATCAAAAAATAGTAAACATCTGTTGAAACTCATTTTGACCAAGAATTTTACTCTTTCTTAAAAGCTTACTAAGGGTATTATATTGTAATAGGGTTGGCATGATACAAACTAAGTGATTTGATCACTGGTTTGAATCATGAGTTAAATCATTGGTTTTTTCTTCTTCAAATCATGGGTGGTTTTAATCAGCTTTGATTTCTCTTCTCGAATCATGTCTTTTAATGCTTAAGATTTGGCCTCTTGCATGTGTTTGCAATCGGCTATATGAATAAAAAATTTAGAGACTTGAAAAAGGATATGAAAAAGATTTCGGAACACTGACACAACCTTGTTGAATAAAACTGTGCAAGTTTGCAGAAATGATTACTCGCATTCAAGATCTATCATACTAATTATTCAATAATCTGTAAAAATAAAAAAAAGATACGAGCCTTTTTTCCCCATCTAATTTCCGAGCTTTGAATGCACAAAAGATTCTCTTGATACCAATTACTAGTTCAGGATGCAGTAACCGAAAGAAGCTACAAGATAATATGTATTTTGCCGATTTTTGAAAGTTCCTCGATGCTTAGCTTCAGAAATCTTCTAAAAATTATTTAAAAGCTTCCATAATGTTGACGACAAGTTTTATATGTGGAAAAGCAAAGAATCTGACTTGAATAAAGAGAAACCATGATGATTTTTCCAACCCTGTTATTCAACAGTTCATTGCAATTGCATAATATTTGCTGTTTTCTTTCAGCATGGTTTCCGATTTCTTTTACCCGAACATGGGTGGGGTAGAAGAACACATATTCAACTTGTCTCAATGCCTATTGGGTCGTGGACACAAAGTCGTAGTCCTAACTCACTCGTATGGTGACAGAGTAGGAATACGATACATGACGAATGGCTTAAAAGTATATTCTCTTATTTGCCATGTGATGAATCTCCCTGTTTATGAGCTTACATGCTAGCCTTTACCCTCTTTTTCATCAACAATATAAAAAGCCCCGAATAACCAGTTAATAAACGCACTGAATTCCATTAGCAATTTGCTACTTCATTGCAAAATCAACTCTTCCATCCTTCACCCACCGCGCCACAGCTGAATAAACGATATTTCATTTATTTCAGGTTTACTATTTACCAATCAAAGTCTTTTACAACCAATGTGTGCTTCCCACAATGATCTGTTCTCTCCCATTGATTAGATACATATTCATAAGAGAACAGATTCAAATAATACACGGGCATTCTGCCTTCTCAGCTCTTGCCCATGAAGGTATGCTGATAGCAAGACTGATGGGATTGAAGGTAAGCCAAAAAGGCGGATTCAAATCACAGTAACGATAGTAGTTTTTCTTTTGAAATTTCACATACACATTACATATCTTTTATTCCAGACGGTATTCACCGACCATTCGTTATTCGGTTTTGCTGATGCGTCCGCAATTTTTACTAACAAATTCATACAGATGTCTTTGTCGGATTGTAATCATTGCATATGTGTTTCGCACACCGGAAAAGAGAACACTGTCTTAAGAGCTAAGGTAGAAAAAGAACGGGTGTCTGTGATTCCGAACGCAGTAGACACTGCGCTATTTACACCCGACGTTACCAAGCGGAACAATGAATTTAGTAAATATATTTACAGAATAATAAGAACTGCTGCATTTAGATCCGCTGCATGAAAAATCTAATGGAATTCTTCTTTCTATACATATGGGGGTTTCTCTTGCAGTTACAATCGTTATAGTGTCTCGGCTAGTCTACCGGAAAGGTGTGGACCTCCTGGCCCACATAATTCCAAAAGTGTGTGCAAAGTATAAAAATGTACAGTTTCTGATCGGAGGTGATGGTCCAAAGCGATGGCTGATAGAGGAGATTAGAGAGCGAAATTTACTGCAAGATCGAGTCAAGCTGCTCGGTAGTTTGGAACATTCTCAAGTTAGATACGTTCTAAATAAGGGTCACATATTCTTGAACACCAGCCTAACAGAAGCCTATTGTATGGCGATTGTAGAGGCAGCTTCCTGCGGGTAAAGTTAATCATTAACCAGGTGGTGGAGACAATTCCAATGGATAAACGGTGCTGCCGCTTTATGATAAAAGTAATTCTTCACATGTGGAACAAGTGTTTAAAAATAAAAACTACATTTCATATTTTCAAACATTCGCACCATTATAATATGCTTGGTATTGACTTCACTACCTGTTAAGGGAGTTTGTACGCCTTGAATTGGGATGTTTTCGCAGGACTGGCATGGGTCTAAACTTTTTCTTGAACAAGCAGTTTTATTACATAAGTTCACTGGTGTTTGGAAGCTTCATCAAGTAAAAGTCAGGAGCTGTGAATCATCGAGTCTCAGGGTTAGATGGAGTCAAATTAAAAGCAATTAATCTAACGACTTGCATCAACCGCTGCTTTGGTTCCAGATATTCAGAAAACAAACCTTTATCCGAGGAACAGATAACTTTTTGATATGTTGATTTTTTTCATTTGTTTTGGAAAATTGAAAAACGGTAAAAAAAAAAGTTTGTAAACTTGAAAATTTGTCAGTAAAAAATTGATTACACGAGTCATGTTCGCATTATCAAAAATTTATCTGTTCATTGGACTTAGCTTTTTTTGCTAAACAATTAAAGACTCGATTATCTAAAATCGGTGCACCGATTCATCCAAATCCTCGAATTGTGTGCTTTTACTTTGACCGCATCTAACCCTGAGACCTGATGACTCACAATTTCTAACTTTTACTTGAATATGCTTCATAAGATCAGTAAACCATTCTTTTAAAGGTAGTTGATTGGAGACGAATCTGCACACATGTCAGTCCCTTGAAAATACCCCTGTGTATGGTGTGTGCAGCCTGTTGAAGCAAAGTTATAAAATAAAGGCTTAGACCGACTTGTAG
Organism: Tenthredo amoena; assembly: GCA_963966615.1. Taxonomy (NCBI): domain Eukaryota; kingdom Metazoa; phylum Arthropoda; class Insecta; order Hymenoptera; family Tenthredinidae; genus Tenthredo; species Tenthredo amoena. Next base: position 24,210,911 of record OZ016482.1, on the reverse strand, counting down.
AGCACAAGTTCATCCTTACTTAAAGCAATTGATTGATTATTGAAATGCCTGAATTTCTTTCAGATTACAAGTTGTGTCCACGAGAGTTGGAGGAATACCCGAAGTTTTACCGCCGGATTTAATCTATTTGGTAGAGCCGACGGTGGCTGCATTAGTAGAAGGGGTAGATTCTGCTATTCAAGATTATAATAACGGTAAACAAATGTGCCCTACCGAGGCACACAAGAGAGTAGCATCATTTTACAATTGGTTCAACGTTACTAAACGTACTGAAATTGTTTACGGCTTGGTTGATAAAGAGGAGAGGAAAAATCTTGGACAACAATTGGCCAGCTATATACCTAGCGGCGTATTGCCTTATTTGTTGGTCGTTTCGTTATGCTATATTATTCTACAAATACTCGAGTACCTTGTTCCTAGAAAGGTAAGTGGGACATACTGCGAATGTTATCAGTAAACGTACTGTTTGAAGCAAGGGTACAATTCTTACAGTGCATCGACTTGGCCGGAGACTATAGGCAACCCCAGACAGAACCGAATGTCCAAACTAAAGTGCCCAGAAAGAAAAGAGCCAACAATACATGACGTTAGTTCGTTTATTTTTTTTTCTATGCTTATTCATGCCAGAACTGTATTCAAGAATTACCAAAAAGAAAGGAAAAGATAAGGAGAAGACAGAAAAGAAAATGATGAATTTCTCTATCCACAGAGTTTGGCCTCAGATATATACAAATTTCTATGCCATGTTAATAACAAATAAGGAAAAAATCGCATTTTGCCTGAATACGTGCAGTTCGGTCAACTTACAGTTAAGTTTTTTACATGACATTATTATAAACTGTAAGAAGCTAACGGTTGTTCAGTATTAACTAGAAATCTTCTTTTGTAAATTTTCATACGATGGTATTATCATAATATCCAACATTTAATTGCTAGATATTATTATATTAAGTTCCAAAATTATCTTTCAGACATTTCTTCTCAGGTAAACTGAGAGAATAATTTTTTTTTTTATCTGGTTTTTCCATCTAGATCGACATTATAATTAAATTCTGAAAGATAACTTCAGGAATATCGTAGTGTTTATTTTATCTTCTTCCAAACAGCGGCTAGTCTGACATTTGCTAATTGAATCGCTGTTATTTTTTGCCATAATTATGTTGATAAATATTTAAGAAATTATTCAATAATCAAAAATTATTGTGCTCGCAACTGTTGTGCTATACTGTACCTATAAGCAGATGTTTTCGTATTTTGTAAGTAATTTAACGCTATTCATGATTTATAAAACAATTGTCAAATATTTTTCTATCACACCTTCGCTTAGGCGACTGTACAAATGACAAAAGTAAAATTATTCAATTACGTATCTAAGAAGTAAGAATGAAAGCTTTCGATATTATGGAAATAAGAAATTGAGCTAAAGTTTTGTGCGTTAGATAATGAATTCCCACATCACAATCTTAACCATTGACAAGGGGTATATGTGCAAGTTTAGATGTGTGTAAATTCTATTGAACATACAGGGTGAATTCCTAACGTCCGTCCACCAAGAGTCCTGTTGAGGTGGCCGAGAGTCGAAATTGGTAATTGTTTGCTACTAGACAGCCAATCAAGGACACGGTATCTGCTAAAACAATTGCCAATTTCAACTCTTGGCCACCTCAACACGACTCTTGGCAGACGGATCTTAGGAATTCACCCTGTATAGCTTCCGAGTAGTTATAGTCCACAACATCACAAGTGTTGACCGATGGATTGGAATTGATGTAAAATGCAAGAAAAAATATGACAAGTAATAATCAGTTGAATGCTTCTGATCTTGTGGTCTTCAGTAGATCTATGTTATATGTTATAAGAAAGATAGAAATTGATTACGTGAGACCAATTTGAACAGGCAACCAAAGACCTAGAAGTTAAATATTCATGTAACCGTATATTATATGTAAATTATTGTTGAGGATAAAGTATGATTTTAAAATGTATAGTCAATACATAAAATGGATAAATGATCGCCACGAAATAAACGACGAAATAAATTCTTTACTGGTTGAAAAAACGAATAATTATCTGTGAATGTTAAAAATTTTTCAGATTCTAAGGTACAAAGTCATAAGTATATAGTGTAATTTTAATTAAAAGCAATATTTTAATCAAACTTGTATACCTCCCCGTTATTCTTCGTCATCCCTATAAAAATGAAGAAAAATTCCATCCTATAATTTTATATTCTATCTTTCATATTATATCTATATATAATAATGGATATATTTAAAAACAGTATCAGTTTCATTAAAGAGATTTTTATTATAATACAAGTCATAGGAATTATCAGTTATGTAAAATATGTATAACGTGTGCAACATATATCCACTGCACGCAGAGACTCACACAAACGAACGTGAAATTGATAATTGCGGCTTTCTTGCATGCAATTTTATTGCATATAAATTGTTATTACTTAATATCATACAACTTGGGAATTAAATTAATTCACCTTTCAGGCAACTTACGGAAGGCTGTGTATCTCCTTTCTTCATCCGAATTAAAAAAATCCCCTGCATCAATTGTTCTTCATTATCATTATTATTATTATTATTATTATTATTATTGTTGTTGTTATTGTTGTTGTTGTTGTTGTTATTATTATTATCGTGGTTTCTGCCAATTAATACCAAAGACAGTTTACTCACAGCTACGTTATTAGCGTATGTGAAATTTCCTATAAAAACTCATGTAACATGATAAACCTTCATCGTCGATATGATTATTTGGTCACTTTATGAGAACCGGTATATGGATTATGCATCGCATAATTATATCTTTGGATTATCAATCACGTTTCATTAATTTAATATGAAACCGACGGTCGGCATGCCATTGCGGCCTCTTATGAACACTCACAGCTTAACAACACATTCTACTAGTTAATTATAGTACATTACAATATTCACTTACGAAATTACAAATACACATTACTTTCTTCGGCTCATTGAAATAGCCTCTCCTTTATATCAACATTATGTCATCATTGTTTATTCGTCGTACCAACAAACTCACCAATGTTTATAGTTATTTTCTTAAAGTATTTTCGTTTATTCTTCAAAAACACACGAGACATTGACGGCGCTAGAAAATTTTCTTGTCTTTTAAATTGATACCAAAATTAAAAATTCAAGTTACTAATCCGTCTTAATATCGTTTACTTCACTATTGTTCAGCCATTACTATTCTTATTAGTTGAGTGTTTTTTTTTTTCAACAACAAGGACAATAATACAAATATTTATAATTGTATTGGATTTTGGGAGAGAGCATATTTCTTACAAGATAGTAATTATATAAAGAAAGAATTCCCAATAACGTATTAAAATATGTTTCACATACTGTTACATTAATTGCAGATGACATTATTTACGTAGTAATATTTCATCAAGATTTTATAGCATTTTTGATACGCACAAATTTACATTTTGTAAAAAGTGTTTGAAAAATGTACACTTCTGTGATTTATACAGGGATCAATTTTAATCGCATAGAGTATAATATGTTTAGCAAACTATTTCTTTCTGTAGCATTCTGAATTGTAAATGAAAAAACGAGAGTGATGAGAATATTAAAACATGTATCATATTCTTTTTAATTATTTCAGATAGTAAAAAAGCAGTTGATCGATGAAAATATGGCTCACATTTATACGGTTTCATGAATTGTCATGGTAAATAGTATCGTGTTACGAGTTTTGGTGTTGAAAATAGATTGGCAAAGAAAACATCCTCTCTAAAATCAGTCTAAACAGTGTTCTGCTGTAAGCAAATTTCGAACGTGCCATTTGCAAGTCCAATCTATGTATAGTTTTGAAAGAGAAAAATTTGTTGAAAATAATTGGCTGGAACACTTCCGAGCACAGCAAAAATGATCGCCCCACTACCTATGTTTTTTTTTTCTTCGCTTCTGTAATTAATGATTATAATCATACATATAATATCACGTTATACACTTTGTAAATATATTGGTATTTCTTTTCCATATGCAAAACAATGTGTAAGCGACGTACGCGATAATGTTTTCTTTTAAATGATGATAAGAAAAGAAAAAGAAAACTGAGAGAATAAAGTAAATTTGAATTTTGATTCACGAAATGAAGATAAATTTATTTAAAAGCAAATAAAAAAGTCCGAATTGAAAATATAATAATGTTTATTTCATTATGTTATATGTTAGATACAATTGTAATAGTAATAATACAATATCAATCAATCAATCATTCTGGTTTTTTAATCATCACTGTATTATTGTACAATTCCTATTTATATATAAATCTTTTAGTTAAGAGCCACCGGGCTTTCTTCTACCGCAGTTACTTTCCTTATGCCTTACGTTAGCGAAAGCCCAGTCACCCTCGGTTAACAACCTTTACATTATTATGAACGATCTCAAATCTGATAAATTAATTTTCATCTTATTTATCAAAACCTCGTCAGAGTATGTTTCGTACTGTTAAGATATTGGTCAAATCCGGTAGAAATCTTCTTTTTAAATCTTTTATAGGTATTATATAATTTAAATGATAGTACATACAATACTGCTTCTTTGTTATGGATACGATTCGAATATGCAATAGAATAGAATAGATGGATAGTGAGACAGAGAGAAAAAAAAGAGAGGAAAGAGAGAGAGAGAGAGAGAGAGAGAGTGGCTTGAAATCTACGTGAAATCATTATTCTGCGATAAGTGAAAAGGTCAAGTATTAATATAATACAAATAAAATATTATAATTCACCGTAGTCAATGATATATTTTACTGTATTTTTCATATTTATCATAGGTAAGACATAGTTATTACACCTCTTTTCATTTACATAAAAAAAAAAGCAAACATCCATACAAATGTATTAGACTCTGAAAAAGAGCTGGAGATATTTTATTGAAATGATATTCTTTCAAAGAATAACTAATCATAGATTTGACGGGTCTAAGAGAACTTTTTTTTGTTCAAAAAGAAAATAATAACATGGCTTTACTATGTACTGTGTGCGATAAGAATTTCTATAGGGTATATTTTGAATAAGATGGACGCGACGAAAAAGTGCACGAATGAGACGGAATTTTTTTGAATAATAAACTACTCTACAAAGAAATATTTCAAGTATCAAAGATCAGAAGAAGATTGCGAACCAAAAGGGTATATAATTGTTTTTCTGAACTTCGAAACTAGGTATTCAAAAAATGTAGATATATAAATATAATAATTGTTAATTAACATAATGGCATCCAAGACTGAATCCAAATCATCTAATAATACAGAATGAGTAGAACTATCATCTACTACTATCTTAATGGACTGTTTTGAGTATCGGGTGTTTACCAAAGAAGACTTAATTCCACGTTCTTTTATTCTCAGATTTCTTTTCAGCAATTTTCATTCCAATTATCTAAGCAGTATGTCTTTCTATACAGTATCTTCATTTCTTTCAGAACGTAGTTCCACTAGGGAGGTAATGATTCTACGAGATTGATAAATTGTTCTAAAACGTTCATTAAAGGAAGGTGAAAAAAGATCTCGGATCATTTATAGCCGATGAATGTTCGACGGATAATTTTCATAGAAAATTATCTTAATATAAAATTCTAAATACATAGGTATTTTAATTGGTTTAACGAACGCTCTAGAGGCTGACTGGCAGCCTTAATAAATAAATAACTGTATGTTAAACGATTAAAGTCTCGCACGATCCACTCCTCCAACTTGGATTACGTTGGTGAATTTATAGATTTGATGTCACGTATTCAAACACCCTCCCCATAGTCACGATCCCCAACGTTGATGCGATCCGGGGCAGCAGTTACGCTGAAACCAAGAATCCTGCTGTCCACTTTGAACATTTTCCCCTTTTTTGGCTTTTTTGCTTTTCCCTGTAAAAAATGAATAAACATTTCAATGGCTATCAATCCGTTCTTTTAAATTCATCAAACAAGTGAAGAAAAAACTACAATAACAATGTGACCAATGATTGAATTTGAGGACTTTGTAATAATGAATAGATACCTTGACTTCCTGGAATTCCGTGGTTGTAGCATTAGGATTCACCGCAGGAGCAGGTTTGCACAGATCGTCAGCCTGAGGATGTGGACGTTGAGCAGATCGCCATTTGCTACGTTTCTCAAGAAACTGTTTGGCAAATTCGCTGCACTGTTTATTGTCACCCAGATACATTCTAACGTATTCCTTGACCTCGTAGGCTGATTCGATGTCTCGTAAGAAGCCAACAAACGTTGGAACTGTATAAAATAAAAAACAAAGTAAATTGTCTTTTAGCAAATTGAAACATTACGCTAAATCGGATTTAACATTTTTGGTCAACAGATAGGTAGGTAATTAAATACTCTTTTTCCTTCATTACCAAGACCGTTGATAATTTCTCTAGAAAAAAAAAAAAAAAAAAAAAACTCCTACTTGGCAGAATGTAGAATTTCTGGTTGTAAAATAGTAATTGGTGTCGCGATATGTTAAGCAAGGCGAAGAAAAAGGACTTTCAAACGTAGATGGTGAAATTCATTGAGAAAGTTCGGTATTTCACCTGTGATAACGACTTCTAAGATTATTCCAAGTGCCTCTGTGAGACTATACGATACCACTTCAGAACACACATAACGAATAGATTCAGTTCTCATGTGGAACCTTACACAGATTATCGATTCTTATTTCCAGGACAGTCGATTGCTATTAGTGGTTCAAAATTGGAGAAGTTAATAATATTCATAATCTTTTCTCAAATTATCTGAAATCTAAGATATAAAACTGAAAAAAAAAAAGAAGATCTATCGCTAAATAAGCTTCACCAAATTCAGCTATCGTTCTTCCGGTAACTCAAAATCAGTTACATGGACAAAACAACAAACCCACATCATACAATAGTGAAGAACTTACTATCAACGGATGCCTGAAGTCCACTGAGTGCTTTATTGCACCATTGAGTGAAATCGTCCGACTTGGCAGTGTTCTGTTCGAACAATTTCTTAACAAGTTCTTCTTCCTTCTTGTTTTTGCTTTTAGTTGCTTTGTTGTTTTGTTGCTGTTGCTGTTGCTGTTGTTGCTGCTGTTGTTGTTGTTGCTGGACGGGGTTGACAGAGGGTTTGACAGTTGTTGACTGTTTAACAGTCTGTTTAGGAGTCAAAGTAGTTTTCGATGGTGTAGGATCATCCCAAAATCCACCCGTACCGGTGCTGTTAGACCATGCCTGGTTATTTGCACTGGCAGCAGTCGTCCAGTTCAAAGATTGAGCCGCAGTACCCCAGATCCCAACGCTTTGGAGTGCAACAACTGGCTCCTTTTGTGCCACCTTTTCTTGTCTATCCCGTTCTTGCTGCTGGGACGCAAAAGAGCTGACTTAGAATTGCAAAATATTTTAAATATGAGCAGAAAATTCAGTTTCGGAAACCCTAGAATAGATTTTTGAGAAATGCTAAAAATTGAGATTTTTTTTTTTTTTCACTTTGACTGCCTCTTCTCCCACGTTTCACATACTCTAAAATTATTTTCATGGTTGCATCAGAAAACTCGGGATGAAGTCAACCCAAATCAACATTATTGAACAGAAGTTTCTTCAATGATTGGTAGTCTCAGGTGATTGAAGAATGAAAATAACTGCCACAACAACTACCTTTACCTTGGCGAGGCGCTCCTGTTCTTCTTGTTGAATCTGAGCAAGACTTTTGACCATCGGTTTAGAAGCTGGACCTGCCTTTTCTGCCCATTTTAATTGCAGGCCCTTTGATATCTCTGCCGCAGCCGCTTCCTGGGCTATTTCGGCAGCTCTTTGTTGTACCAATTGCTGTTGCATAAGCTGCTGTACTCGTAATTCTTCCTGTGAATAAATGAACAACGAAACAAAGACATTATAAATCAATAGATATTGTAATAACGATGCGAAATAAAAAATGGGGCTTTACATACAGCCTTCTTTTCTCTTTCGAGCCTTTGGATTTCAGCTAGAGAGGCATGAGACGAGGGAGGTGGAACGTGGGGAGTCTGGGCCCAAGGGGCCTTGCTACGTTCTTGCAGCTTCTTCAGTGCCTCTGCTGCTCGTCTTCGTTGCTCCGCTCGCTTCGCTTGTTCCTCTGCTTCCGCCTTTCTACGAGCTTCTTCCTCTTTCCTAAGATATTTACAAATATGTGAATCAACGTGGAAATGAATCGCCGATTCTCATAGATTGTTCAGTTTCGTAAATAAGGAAATAGACGAGAATGAAAATATCGTACCTGATTCTATCTTCCTCTTCGCGTTTCTGCTCCTCTTCTAACTTCTTTTTCTTCTCTTCCTCCTTCCTCTGTTTTTCTTCTAGTCTCTTAGCCTCCTCTCTCTTTCTCTTCTCCTCCTCTTGTTTCTTGCGGTTATTTTCCTCATCCTGTTTCCGCTTTTCCTCGCGTTTCCTCTCTTCTTCTTTGCGCTTCTTTTCCTCCTTCTTCTTAAGCTCTTCTTCTTGCTTACGCTTCTCTTCTTCCTTTCTCTTCTTCTCTTCTTCTTTCCTTTTCATTTCCTCTTCCGTACGCAGCTTGACTGCTGCTGCTGCTGCTGCTGCTTCTTCAGCTAATCTCAGTTTCTCAACCTCCTCCTGCTGTTTTTTCTTAGCGTTTTCCTCTTCCGCCTGTCTTTCCAATTCTTCCTGTTTTTTGACTTGCTCTTTTTTCTTCTCTTCTTGTATCCTAAGTTTTTGCTCCTCCTATGAACACGTACACATTGATTAATCAATGAATTCGTCAATTTCAAATTCAAGGAAGTAAGGCAAGTGGAGGCAAAACAACAAGACAAAGACAAACCTGGTTTACATTTGATGATGTTAATGTGAAAAATTATCGGTCCATAACGAGGAAAGTATACTGAGGAGCGAGCTGAGGAAATATAAAAACTTATACATAAGTGATAGAATATTTGAAATATAGACAATCATGAAATACTATGAAAAAAAGTTTACAAAAATGTACGAATCCTCTTTATTTTGGATCCGGTTTTAGTGATAACACTTTTTTTTAAAACTTTTTCAGTCGGTTCGAAAAGATTTGATCAGTGAGTGAATCCAACCAGGAAATTTATAACTCAGATCATAAACGAAGAATATGTACCATTTTCTATCGCATACTTATAAACTACTTCTTGTATAATTTTTCATGATTGTCAGTATTTTCAAGGTTCAGTCTTCTGACTACAAGTTTGTGTATCTTTCCAGCTTGCGAGACTATCCCTTCCTCGATATTGTCAATAATTTCACAAATTTACATCGTCAAGTATCAAGTAGCCAGGTTTTTTCTGTCTCAAGGTTCCGACGTGGATTTAAAAGCGATCATTCGGTGCTTGATACTCACTAGTATCTGTTGTTCAGTCTTCATTTCTTTAGTATGTATATCCCAAAGCGAATTAGGCAATTGACCAGGAGGCATGGCAGGAATAGGGCCCATCTAAACCAAGTAAGTGTGATAAAAAAGAGAACCTCCCTTTCTTTGATCAAAAGATTAAATTTTTAACAACCTGAGTCTATAATTTTCAATATAACTCTAGATTTATACCTGGGATTGCCAATTTGCAGTAGCGAATTGAGGCGGTGCAATTTGAGGCGGAGGATGAGGCCAAACCGACTCAATCTGTGCAACATTTGGGTGTCCGTTGACATTGAGCTGACGTAATAACGATTTAATGGGATTGTCTTCAGGCGTGTTGTTAGGAGTAGGTGTCATATTGGGCTGTTGAATTCCGTGAATATTTTGAATGCCTCCCATTTGTTGGATTAGTTGTTGGACCGGATCTATCGTCCCAGCGTGGGTCGGGGTAGTAGGATGCATAGTCGGCGGGTGGTGATTTTCGGTTTGTGTTTTTGCCTGGTAGGTGAAATTCGATATTTAAATTCTTGCTAGAAAATAGGAAGACCTTTTTACTTCTACGCTAAGTTCGTTGCCCTCAATTACCTGTTGCATCTGTGTGAATAATTGCATTATTGGATTAGCTGGCTGCGCTGCTAAGGTAGGTACAAAAGGGTTTACAGCGATGGGCGATATATCAGCCATCTCTGGCTGCTGCAGCATGTGTTGAAATATTAGTTGATTTTGTTCAGCTGGACTCATAGAAGCCCATTGTTCAGATTGAGAGAGTTTTGCTACAACTGCAGATCGCACGTGACGAAATACCAGCTGATTTTGAAGCAAACACATTTGTTGATACTGGTAAAGGACCAACGGGTCGTCCATACCAGCCTTTGGCAGGGCACCGGGAATACCAACTGGTACTGGGATTGCGACTGGTTCTGCTACCTGCGAGATTAATTTCTGCTCAAGTTTCTCTTTGGGAAGAAAAGATCTTGGAATCGGATATGTTGGGATTGCTGGTCATTCTTATAGAGTAATATACTATTTATGGTGAAGACAATTTTCTGAATATCCAATCTTGTCAAAATCTTCTCAGTCTTCTACTCAGTCTTTTCACATCTAATTACTTGTATTTTCAGACACAACTCGAAGTGACATAATTGCGATTTTACAGACTCTGCCTTACATAGATTGAGTCTACTGAAAAAATCGTTCTCAATATGGAGGAAATATTCTAAAATGCTATAACTTCGGGACGAACCAATAATGTATAGATATAAGGTCAGTCGTCTGTTGTTGTTAGCACTTAACACACTTTTCGTCATAGTAGGCGTAAAGTACGCCTGAATATGCATGTTTTGCGGGCGTAAAGTTGAATTTTACGCCCTAGCGCAAAACATGCATATTCAAGCGTACCTCACGCCAACTATGACGAAAAATAATGTTCGCACCTCGGGCGTAATAAACTTGACACCCTCGTGTGATCGCGCGACCCTCGGGCCGGCTTCGCCGGCCCGAGGACGTGGCAATCACAACTCGGGCGTAAAGTTTAACTTTACGCCCTAGATACGAAAACTACTATTTCACCTTAACGTTTACAAAAAGAAACTGGCCTAAAATCCAAGAATGAAGTCTATCGAGTATCATTGGTTTACCCCGAGATTACATCAATGTAGAATATTCTCTAAAAATTTGGAGAAGTTCCGATGAGCGACGCGACGCGTACCATACTCAAGCCACTTATTCTTCGGTGCCACCAACCTATGCAAGGCAAAGCTCCGTAAAATGTCAGATAATTTTGAATTATGTCTAAAAATCCTAATAATCAGCTGTAAGAGAAATGAGTCGGTAGAATATTTCTTTAGAATGAAACAGCATATAAATTTGGAATACCTTTAACGGAGGTACGGGTGGTCCTGGCATGAAAGGTACCCTACCCCACATTTTGATCAGATCCCCAAGCATGGAGTATCTCTCGTCGCACCCTCTCCTGACCAATAAATTGACGTTGAAATACCCAGCTTTGAACCACTCTGACATTTCGCTGGCCAAAAATGGCCCCTGTACCTCACCCTGAGGATCTCGATAAAACCATTTCTCTTGCCCAGGTTGAATACCAGGCGCTTGACTCTTCACCGAAGTTTGTTGTAAACTGGATCTCTGATCTTTATGAATTTCTTCGTCAGCCATTAATTTGGCCACTAACGCATCGGCCTCCTCTTTCATCCTGTCCAAATCGTCTTCAGATTTCTGTCTTACGTTAGTGGCGGACATCATTCCTAAAGTACTTTTGCTCTTCCTTAACTCGGAATGTAACGGTGGCTTATCATTATTAACAGCGACCGAAGTCTCGCTTCTTGTCTCAACGGCTCTAACTTCTCGAGCCAATATTTCTCCAGGAGATTTAGAACCTTGTGTACTTTGGGCAGGACTCTTATCACCCACTTTGTCCAAGTTAGTTGCGCTTTGAACCTTTCTAGGCATTGAATTTACCAGAGGAGGTGAGCCCTTGATCGGTGTACTGTTTGGGGTGGATACTTGCTTGGGCGGTGAAGTGCTGGGTTTATCTTGTTCTTCTGGGCTCTCCTTGTCCTCGAAGGGCTGAAGCGACTTTGGCCGTTCTCTAATTGCGGTATTATTATTATTATTAGCCGTTGGGTTGCTGCGTCGGTTTGAATTCTGTCCTTGGATATGTGGCAGGGATTTCGAGGGAGGTTTTGAGTTGCTTAAATTATTTCCTTCCGACATGTGGCGGATACGATTCTCTCGATTGCCGCCAGCGCTGATTATACCATCTTCGTCATCGTCCGAATACATCCCTCCGTGAAATGCACCGGATGCGTCAAAGCTGCCGCCACTCTCACTAGGGTTCTCAGTTGCCCTACAAGAATAAGACCTTCATTATTTCCAAATGAGGCTGCATTTCAAACATTTTATTGGGACAAATTATTATTTGTTGCAGGATTTTCACTAGCTCTTAATTCAATCATTGATTCTATAGCTTTTATGAAATTTAAATAGAGTAAATTCACTCTCATAGGAAAAAGGCGTTTTTTTTTTTTTTATAACAATTTAAGTTCCAGGTTCTCTGTGAGATGTAAGACACACCTTGGGGCAAGAGATCAAAAATAAGCTCTAAACGATACCAGTGAATCCAAAATCTTATAAGAATTCTGATTTCAATTCTGAATCTGATAAAAGCAATGAAGGTTATTCTGTTAAATTTTGTTCCGATGGAACATTAAGAATGAACGAATTTCTGATTAAAAATATACAGTTCATTATGAGATTGTTTGAATTTATGAAAAAGCGAGAAGACAAACACTATTGAGATCTGGTGTACACCTCTCGAGAAATCTTTGAAATAATTTGGCATGTCTGGAAACTATCAAAAATTTTAGAAATCTTCAGAAACCCTTTGAAATCATTGAAAATGTTGAAATCTCGAGATCTGGTGTACACCGAAATTTATTATAATATATTGGTCGACTCCTTGTGTGAAAGTTTTGTAAAAAAAGAATTTCATACACTATCAAGGTATGTATATTCCGTCGAATAAAACCCAATTTTCTCTCTGAATTTTTTCAGCTTAGCATAAGCCATGCAACTCTGTACAATCTCAGACAAGATAAATCGCTCTCGTTATTGGTATAGTCACAACACTCTAGGTACTCGGTTCACAAATCGATTAGAAATTGCGTCCAAAAATACCGAATGTTAAGATTTGGCTAATAAGTCATCACAGAATGTCAGTAAAATCGTTTAACAATAATCAATATCTTGATAATTACCATTCAGGAAGATTGTCATGAGCGTCGTGATGATTAGGTTCCCAAGTACGAAGCGTACGAGTCGGAGGATGATGAGACAAGTCGTGAGAGGACCTGTGACTTGCTCTGTGCTCCCAGCGCGTACCACTTCTAACTTCTTCTCCCTCTACACCGTCAGGTCGATCTAATCGATCCCCTCTCTCAGCGCCGCCACCATCGCGCCAACTGCTCCTAACTGCAAATAAGGCCGAATAAATTATTAATCAGGCGAAATTTACCTGTAGACATTGTTTCGACATGTTTTTGAGCCACCTTTTCATCTGGTTTTAGTTCTTAAACGATGTAAATAGTTTTTATAGTCTGTAGAGTGCTACGAGTGTAAATAATACTCACAGACTCTTCAATTCTGTTATTGTTTCCGATTAATTGTTTGTCGAAACTTTTGAAAATCGGGAGGAGTTATTGGGGAACGATATCACTTCGAGGCAGACCAATAATATATAGAAATAAGGTCAGTCGTCTATTGCTATGAGCACGTATCACACTTTTTTTCGTCACAATAACAACAACAAAAATGGCCAAAAATCAAAAACTTTGTTCTCTAAAAATTGAACCTCTCGAATATTATTGGGTTCCCTTGAAATTACATCAATGTGGAATATCCTCTCCAAATTAAATAATGTTTCAATAAACGATGCGACCTGTACCGTACCCTACGTAAACCATTTTTTCTTTGGTGTGATCAATCTATGTAGGACAAAGCTCAATGAACGCTCAGATAATTTTGAATTATGTCTTGAAATCGTAGTAACGGTCTATGAGGAACCTTAGTCGAATGAATATTTCTCAATAGTGTGTCAGTGACACCGAGAAGAATTATTTCCAAGGTGTAAAAGTTTAACTAGATTGTTAAATCAGAAAAAATGTGAAGAAATTGTACTGGTTGTATATTTTCACTCACCCCACTTTTCGCCTCGACTACTAGAAGCGACTCTCCAACCGTCGTCGTCTTCGCCAGCACGATGTCGGCGCCAATTGCCCTCCATAAACGAACCGCCGCTACCGCCGCGGGCCAACTCTTTTCTGGGACTAGTAGAACCGTTCCAATCCCCGGGTTCGGGTCCACCATTTCGTTCCGACCAGCCACGTTCGCTCTGTGATCTATCGAAAGGCCTGCTTCTCCCCTGTGGGAAGAAAGAACAGGAATTTAGTGTTATCAGTGCTTTAGAATCCAACAGCTTTCTCTTTCATAAGTATTAGTCGGTATTGGATGATTATTGAGAATCATCAAACGAAATAAACACCAGACCTGAAAAGATTGTGTTTCGGCTCTCACTCCGTCGCCTGGTTCATCGAAAAGGACACCTCGGGAGTAATGAACTGGATAAATGCCACCTCTCCCGCCCCTGCCTCGTCCCCCTCGATCCACACTGCCCCCTCTTCCTCGGCCTACATTGTTTGTTAAACCACTATTCCAGGAGCGCTAGAATAACGTGAATGACATCACTCAGTGAATTCCGAAGCCTTATAAGTTTGATTGTTATAAAATTAGGGAAAATAGCGGAGCTGAGTTTTTGTATGGATTTTAGAAGGATTAAAAAACTGTATTATAGATTATGTCTTCATTAAACCCCAAGACCCTTGAGGTGTTGCTATTTTTATGCACTCGGAGGGTTTACACTAGACCATGTTGCATAAACTTCTAAATAGAACTTGTCAAATAGTCGCATTGATATTTTCTTGTGTTGCAAAAGCGTCCAATAATACTGTTTCTTTAATAGCAGGAGTTTGAAGTGTAAAACATTAGGCAATTGAATAGCATATTATCGTCACTGCAATCACTGTTCTATAAACTTACAAAGGCTCCGCCGTTTATGCCAAATAAAAATTGGTTAACTTCAGCCACGGACATTTTTTTTTTCAATATTTTTATTAAGTAAAGATGAACCAGAGTCAAGCAATTCAATTGAATTGCAGAGACCAAGACGAGCCAGGAAGTTTGGCGCAAGGGCTCCAGAGTGATTTATTTTTAGAACACCTACCAGGAATGACACAGTTCCCAATATAAGATACAACACTAATACATGATACGAAAATATACTATATTAAATCGCATCCTCTCTTTACTTTCACCACCCGGATAATGATCTTTGAAGAAAATACACCGGACACCTTTATTTTTAATTATGTATTTGTGTATACAATTTCCCTAATTGCGATCTAATTTTCACTTTCTCAACATGTTAACCCAGATATAAATACCTATATTGCTAAGTTCAAGGTACTGAGAGGCTCGAAAATTTTCAGCATCGTTGTTATGTATATGTATGTTAATAGAATGTTGATTATTATATCTTGTATTGCTGTTTACAAACTTCCTGCCACAGCTTTAAGTAGACTCAATTTTTATATCTCCTTGTAGAAGAATCCCAACTTCCTAATACGTTGTTCACTTCTTCAAATTGTTTATTTAAAAATCACTTATAAAGTTACCGAAATCTTTGCATAATGAAGATTCTAATTCATTTTCTCATATCCTTTATTAACATATTGAAACCAGAAACTTATCTGATCTTAGATGGTCCATTAAAGATAAATTCTAGCAGGGATAAATAAAAGAAGAATGTCATTGAATAATAACAAAAAATAGTGATAATTACCGCTTCCTCTTCTGTCATTGGCGTTAGTGCCAGAGGTTGTTGAGCTTGTACGATGTAGAGGGCAGGAAAAGAGACAAGAGGTTCTGGGGGTTTATAATTCCGGTCAAACAGAGCCAGCATCTCTTCTCGACCGTATCTATGCTCAGCAAGCTGGTAACGGGGGGTAGTTAGGATACCAGGTCCTCCCCCTCCCCCCGCGGTATTGCAACCGTCTCCTGACAAATTGCGCAACCTATGCATGATAAAGTTATTGTTGTTTTTTTTTTTTAACGACGAGAAACCAATAAAATAGGGAAAAAAGAAAGGATAAATTACTAAATTTCATTGAGAATTTCCATCAAACCTTCTATCGCAGTCAATCGTTCTTTCGTTAACTTGTTCAATTATCACTATACTCGGCAATGTTTAGATTTCAGTTGAATTTGTTCTTGTTTCTGTATTTATGATGAAATAAATGTTTCAACGCTTAATTTGAACATGTAATTTCAATACATTTAATGACAATGAAAAGGAGCCTGATCACAGAACTTGACTGCAAGATCAAATGTTTGAGAAAATCTGATTAAAGGAGGCAAAAAATATCTAGATGAGCCATGTCCATTGTTGAACATTTTGAGTACGCGATGCGTTATCTTGATTCTCAATACGCAGAAGTCAATTTTGTTCTTGCTGGTTTGATGTAATGAATTAGTAATTCATGAAAATTTGTAGTTGGTTATTAATGTGCTGAGAAAGAACGACTAGCGCTGTGTACAAAAGTTCAAAAATCAGTGATTTACAGCTGATTTTCATTGGAGAAATTTTCGTCTTCTTCTTGTTTGACTTTGGTAAAGATTGTCGGACATTATTTTTAAAAGATAAATGACAAGGAATGTTCATGAATTGTTGTTTCACCACAATAAGGCAAAAGGATCAAAGTTTATTTTGGTATATGTAGTAAAATAGTAATTCACATATATTGGACACCAACAGTTGAAAGTGAGGTAACTCTTGCCACAGTTAGTAACGTTTATCAAAGATTTCATCGAGAATATGATATTCTGATATTCGAATTCTGATGACATATTTGTGCTCTTTGTATAAAAGTCTCGCTAGGCTTTATGATTCAATAAAAAGAGGTCCCTTATTTTTTCAATCAAAATATAGCTTTCGAAATAGATTTTAAACTTCATTTAACCTGTTTTAGCTATAGATAATGGAAGACATTGCATTAGGGTTTGGATTTGAAGCCTAGGCGTTAAATGTGTTTTTTGAAATAGTGACGCTGTTCAAATTTAGGAATCGACTTACCATTCCGGACCAAATTTCATTGAATCCGTCATCTCGCAAAGTAAGCTGTAATAATAATGATAATGATAATAATAATAATAACAATAACAACAACAACAACACTAATAATAATATTAATAATAATGATACGAATTAACAGATTACATCAACAATCACATCATTTAACAGGATATCATTCAACAGATAAGACTAAATCAGTCTTTTGTTGGAAGTATATCGTGTGTGTATGTGTATATGTATATATATATATATATATATATATATATATATAAAGTTATATATGTAAAAAGAGAAGAATAAAAAAGAATTTTCCCCTCATTGTCTACGAGTTTATCCAACTTCATAGAGAATTAAGATCCTAAAACATTAACTGGTGAAATAACATGGCTTACGGATATTAAGTTCTGAACTTAAGTTTTTTACCTAGACAAAATAGAACGCGTTGAGGTTCGAGAATATACAAAAGATGCAACAGACTGAAGAACGGAGATGTCTCGAAACGAGTATTTCGTAAGTGTTGAATCGTGTGAAATGAAAGGTCGTATTCGATAGGTGAACAAAAGTTAATATAGTTTGAAAAACTGTCATATGTGATAAAGATTGAACCGATTTTATTTGAGAGATATTTTTTAACGGGGCAATCTACGTACGACCAGCCAAGGTGGCAATATTAACCAAACTTTTCATCGAGGATAGATATCGTGGGATGTAATTAGGTTTATGTATAGTTTGATAATAATAGTTCGCGTAGTATTTGACTATTGAATTTCTTCATTTACAGTATCGAGTGTGTAATATAAATAGAAGAAATACCTTATTTAAGTTCGGAATTATTGGGCGAATGAAACAACACACCAATATGGCCGACGGGTTTTTTGAGATAGAACGCTTGACGCATGCGCTATATTCCACTGTCACGTGACGCGAATTTAAAGGCTAATGAAATGGCCGTGGCGAGGGGCAGCAGCTGTGTAATACACATCCAACTGCAACAACTACTTCCTGTTTCCTGAAATACGCACTTTAAAAAAATATAAAGAAAGTCGCAAGCGCGCCATCATTCGAATTATACGTTTTCGAGCGCAACGTTCTGTTTGTCCTTCGAACATGAATGACGGTTGATCGGGACGTTTTCTACGGATCATAACTGATAATTATCGTACGATTAACTGCTCAAACTGAATCTGGCGATTTCGATTTGCCGCATTCGTGATACAGGCGCGATTTCTTCATTTTAAATTAGAAAATATACACAACAAGTTAAGTACGTTTTCTGAGCGCCACTGATTAGATATTAAAAGGTTCCTTTAATACGAACAAAAAAAAAAAATCATAGAATAGGACGAAAATTATCATATTTACCAAGTTTTTTATCCATATTTTATATTATCTGATCCAGATTTTTTTTAATTGATACTGGGTCTCTGTTTCATTTTGAATAGACAATTTTTTACAACGTGATGATATTGAAAAATTGGGTAACTGCTCCGTAGAAAATGTTTGTCTTTTTCCATCTTGACCCTTCACGTTGCCCTTCGGATCACCAATAGATATCTTGGTCTTAGAACGCTATAGGGCGTAAGACTACCACTTCATTAAAAGGTGAAAAATCCGTATAAATACATCGAGATAAAATAGGTCGACTCTGTCACAATTCCTCAACAAATGATCTTAAGATTAGAAGTAATGCATAAAACTAAGAACAAATCAAGAAAGAGTATAATATATCGCAAACGACATTTTATTCAATTTATTAGTTTAAAAAAGACAACAAGAACCGCAATATTGGCGATTGATTAAATTTACACAAAGTAATGAGGCTTCTTAACGACTATTCCATATTCCGCAACAGCCGGTGTCAAATCTTCCATAGTCAAAGTGTAGCGTCGATCTTTTCCTTTCGTTTTTGTGTTCTGATTAGCTCCTCTAGTTTTACAATGTTGTAAAGCGTCGTTAGCTATTTCTGAAATGAATTTCTGTGCCGCTAGAGACACTAGTCTTACTCTGAAAACATATTGGTCACTTACAGAAGAATTCAAAGTAATAAAATTAAGAGCTTACACGCAACTTGACACCAAATTTTTAAATCTATGCCTGGGGAACGGATTATGAAATGATGAAGGCTGGAAACAATTTGGCTCCGGATTATATTTTTCATTCATTAATCCAATGCCATTTCAGCGTATTAAAATAATTCAACTGGTGAGCTTTTACAGCTTCCATAGGCAAACCAATAATTAATGGGGATTTGTACAGAATTACTCTGGCACTGATCATTTGAAATAAACCCAATCTAACTTGAATCTTCTAGAGAGGTATGTCCACTTCGTGAACTACGGAGATTGCATTACGTTCATAGAGTATTTTTTTTTTTTTTCCGTAATTTACTTCGTGTTTCATCATCATCATCACCTCTACTAATCTCATTATAGCATGCATCACGAAAGTTTCTAGACCGATTTCAATGTCCGTAGTTCACGCCATGCGAAAATGTGTACTGGGTTTTATGCAATCCTATACAGAGTGCAACGGAACTTGATTGGCAGAAAAATTCGATGGTTAATCAGAAGTTCAAAACGCTTGCCAAGGTGTATGTAAGCCCTTATGGATGAATAAACATACGGCAATATTCGACATCATCATTAATTAAACGCCTGTGATTTTTCGAATAAAATATAAATTCGTAATTTGCACAGTTATATTAATTATACTTACATCCTTGGATCGGTTGTGTTAAAACCAGCCGTGTGAAGGTAGTGTCCACTGATCGCGTCAGGAACCTGAAATTAACGAATAATAGGCAATGTTTAGGCAAAATGATTTTCCGTGTTGTTATCTGTCAAGAAATTGAGAAGAGTGCATACAGTAGGGGTATAATCTTCAAGTTGTAGAAGAAAATCGGATAGAGGTTGTCCCGCCGATCGCGATTCTTCGTTACTTCCCGCATACATCGGTGGAGTTTCTCTTCCATAACTTTCTGCCATTTTCACAATATACGCTACAGATTCAATAAACAAGGTTTAACAGTGTTTCGAACGATTATCAAACTAGGACAATATTCTATTGTAATGTCTTGAGCCACTTAATATTACATTTAGATGAAAATATTTACTATTCTCCAAAACGCACAATCACACTTTTGCGATGTTTTGATGACTAGATAAGGTTGTGAAGTTAGCAACGGGACGAAACTCGTATCGAATTATCCCAGAGCAGACCACGAGAACACATAATTTTGTAGTTTTTTTTTTTTTATTACAATATATAAATTCTAACGGCATTTACGTATTTTATGTCCATATTTTGAATAACTTCTCTCTAATTAACAAACAATCGGCTCAATCGCCCATAACCTTTCTCTCCAGCTTTTTCAGCTTCATTGGACTTGATCTGAGGTTATGTTACTGTTTGAAAATCGACTGTCGTCTGCTATGGTGATTCGTATGTCAAATATCGATCGAATGTCTCGCCTCTTGAACGAATGCTATTCAATCATTAATCAAATAATAATCACTTCTGAAAAACAATTGTAGACGAAAAATTCTCAGAATTTTAAACTTCTTGACGACCATTCTTCGGCGTATTGATTTCGTTGAATTTTCTTCACTAAAAACAAAAACTGATAGTGTATTTATTTCGGCGGAAATCCGGCTAAATTTCATTGATTTTCGTCATTTCAATAATCCGAGTATTTATACGCTTATCACCTTGTTATCTCTTTTGTTAATAATAATAACCGTAATTTTATTCCTTCTATTTTTATTCAACGTATACTATACCACGTTACGCATGAAACGTGGTTACATCACGATGGACGAGCTGCAAAAGTATAGCGACGTTTCATTACCCAAAGGTGATTGTTCCCAGAGACTAAGTAACAATTGATAAATAAAAGAAATAGCAACAAAAACTGATTTCCGTTGTTATTTATCTTTCTCACTTCTCTTCTTCATTTCTTTCATTCCCAGTCAGACTCGTAGAACGAAATGTCGTTCCGCAAGGTGTTGCCTTGGTCAATCCGACAGCAATGGCGAAAAAAGCACCAAACGATCTGGTCCTCCTAGCTATGGAGATACAGAAGGTATGTGCACGTACCTGCATTGATCTATATCAAGGTCCTCGATTTTTATGCTTGTTTTTCATCCACGGCTTGCCTCTTTTTCTACTTGAAACTAATAGCCAGAATTTTTTCTATTGTTGTTTACGTTTGAAGGCGGATAATTTCGTGAAAGCAAACGCCTGCAACAAGCTCCAAATAATAGCTGAGCAAATGAAGTTCCTGCAAAAACAAGCTGAGAACGTTTTACTAGAAGCAAAACAGAACACCTATCTTCATCACGCAGCTTGTAACTTTAGAAAACAACCTGGACACGTTTATCATGTCTATTTACGCGAGTCCGGTCAGACTTATTTCTCGATGTTAAGTCCGGAGGTATGCCAAGAATGATATTCTAGTCTCTTACTTATTTGCCGGGTGTTAGTTGAGTTTCATCTAAATATTTAATGTCTTTACAGGAATGGGGGAAGCAAGGACCTCCGCATATCTACAAGGGAACTTACAGGCTGGAACATGATCATTCTTGGACACCGGTTTCTAGGATGGATGAGAAGGATGATGAAATCCGCCTGATTCATAAGATTCTAGATGCTAATCAAACGTTTTCGATAATGGATGATACTAGCAGAATGAATGTAGAATTTTAATCATTGAGAAACACCTCTTACTTTGAGGAGAGACTCTTTCACAGTTAAAAACAGCAAAGATAGTTCAATTTTATACACAAGTTAAGGAAAAGACTTATGAGGATGTTTAAGCCTGTCCTTGCCATTCGAGAAAATGTTAAGTTAATAATGACCACTAAAATCGTTCCGTTTGAGTTGTTACATCTCTCGAATAATATTCAGCATTTCTAGAGTTTAAAAGGTATGCACTTCCTCAGATAATTGCGTAACCGACCAGAGATTGAAATAATAGACGAAATATAACTAGATTCAAATATATTTGTATATAATGTTTTCCAACTGTAAATCAAACCTAATACTAGTTTTCGAAACCGTAATTATTGAATATTGACTGGACGAATATATTTTTATAACAACCAATCGTTTTCAATCGAACTATCAGCTTGTTGCGGTGGCACAGATATAGCATCATTGAATATTTCAACAACGTTTTTATTATCGTTAAAAGAAACAGTCATTTTTGTACAGTAACAAGTGTTCCTTTAATATTATTCAATCGACAGTCTAACAACTAATGTATATCACTTGTTCCAAACAAATCGTAGACTTGAAGACTGATATACCTATCAGAGGTAAGGTTTGTGTCCGATATTCACACCGGGTCACCGATCATTAACTTTACAAGGGTAGATTGAAGAGAATTTAACGTTATTGTTCGTAACAATGTTTCAATATACTTATGACAAAACGACTATGTAATATGTACATAAAATTTGAACAATAATAAATCAATAGAGGAAACTACAATTCATATCATGGACCTATTTGCTTCTTTAATATACCTACAAATCAATACAGTTACTACCTTCAGTTGTGTCTAATCAAACTACCATAAAGTACCTTTCAGTTAACCACCATGTTTCTAGGACTTTAAGATGACTCGTAGATTGCTGATATAACATTAGATCGTCGTAGTACTTGAAAAAAGAACGTTGAATTATCATACAAAGCGTAACTAACAAGGTGTCCGTCAGGACACCCAACTCTGAATCGGAGTAGATGTACCCCCTACAATGATTGCAAAAAAAAAAAGTTTTAAGCACAATTTGATCCTTCTATCTCAATTAGAAGGCGTGCCTCAGTGTCCAAATAATTTCCCATTCAAATAACATAGAATTTTTTCATTTTTTCAGTTCCATTTTTTTACATAGAAGGATCAAATCGCGCTTGAAATTTTTTTTTTTTGCCATCATTCTATGGGGTGCGTCTAGTCCGATTCAGAGTTGGGTGTTTTAATGGACACCTTAGTAACTAATCAATAATTACTAAATATTTTGCAACGACATTACTGTTCGCATTAAACGAACTGCATAGCAGAAACAAAACGTTAGGAAACTATCGCAAATTACCAACCAGAGGTTTGCAATCTCTCTTTCTGACTTTCTGATGCAGTCTTATGCGTCATGTGATATTCACTCTGTGAGCTGAAAGAGACAATGAATTCATTAATATTTATGAAAAAATATGAGAAAATCTTATCTTACTGACATTGTTTGGGTATTCTTAGGGGCTCCGCATCTTTTATAATACACTCATGTGTCTGAGCGTGGAATAAGTACTGCAACAATAGCTGTTTGTCCTCTCCAACGCAAGGATCATAAAATCCTGGTAGTTGACTCTGTAGGAATAATATAGTCGGTCAAAAATTTGCATAAAGCTAAACTAAAATTATCATAAAAACTTTATCACTACTCTTTTTACCTTCGATGCATTATGCAGTACGAGTCTAGAGTCTTTGACCAAACACTGCAAGGGTATAGTAACATCTATGACTTCATCCCTGTGTCCGTTGCTCTCCTCTTCTTGGCTCATCTCTTCTTGAGGATAAACAAATCTGCCGTAAAGTGCCTTAGTGATGACGAGTCCCCTCTTAGCTTCCTCTTCTGACCTAATTCTGCTGAAAGTAGCCTTCATGAGATCTATAGCTGCCTTAGCCTCCCGTTGTTTCTCCAGCATTCTAGTCTTGTTCAATTCTTTCTGTTTCTCTTTGTCCCGTTCTTTTTGCTCCCTCACAACCGGATCGATCACCAATTTCTTTATAACAGCCCACGTGATGAGCGGGGCTACTGTAGCGTAAAAAATAGGCGCCGGTATAACTTCCTCGCATAAATGTATCGGGAATGCGTAAGTTTGAGATGCTCTACTGAGCTTTATTTTCAATGTTACTCCAGTCGGTACACCAACCGATACTGACGCAGACAGAGAGCTGTGCTGAGAGACTTTCTTCTCTGCGCCATACTCGAGAAATGCTCCAAAAGTACCTGCTCTGTAGAGTTATAGTTTGATTATTTATCAAGCAAAGCGCAGAGATCAATTTTCCCAATTGATTTGAATGATGTAACTCCGATTTGGACGATTCTGATTTGATAATTTGAAGATGAATTAATGAATAAGGAAGCAGGTGCTTACTTTATGCACCCACGTAATTTTAGCTGTCTTTCTTCCATTTTATAGGTATAACTGAGGCTGACGTAAGAATGCATGATGCCAATTTGTATGGAACAAGCTGTATGCGAGTGCGCTGTATCTCTTACGATCATTGTACTCATTGCACTTTGTATTCCTGCTCTATAAGTAAGATATCCAACCGCATGTTTGTCCAATTGCATTGCTAAGGCTGTGGGTAGAAAATAATTAACGTATATATCTACATGTCTGTGTGAGAACTTACATACACCTTTGAATTCACTTTTTGGTCATTGTTTCGTTATTTGCGTGTTCTTTTTTTAACCATTTGCAACAAATGTTGGGTCTTCAAGCTTGCCAACTTTTCTGGTACTTTGTACAGAATTAAATGAAAACTATCACGCTTACGGGGCTTAGGGGTCGACATACTTATTTAGCCCGTATTTTTGCATAGTATGAACTACGAATATTGAAATTGGTCGAGAAACTTGTGTGATAAATGCAAAATTGAGATTGGCAAACGCGATAATGATAAAAAATGGAATGAGTCTTGGAGAAAAAGATTCTTTTCATTAATTCGATGCAATTTCCGTAGTTTAAACGGTAGACATACTTGTCTAGAATGCTCGTACCAAATTTGGTTTGTTTTTAATGATCGGTGTCAGAGTACTTCTGTACAAATCAGTTAATCATGAATTTGCCGATGAAAGACAAATTGATATCAGCCTTAATAATTTCATAATCCATTCCCAAACATAGGTTTCGAAATTTCGTGGCGAGGTATATGTAAGCTCTTCATGGCGTAGACCATTGTCGTGTTTAATTAGACACAAAATCTATAAAAATAGAAAATCAAGAATGACAAGCTTCTCACTAACTTCCTACAAGCCCGGGCCTGATCCCATGCGCTGTAAACTGTAGAATAGTAGCCCCATTGCAGAATAGCCTTTTAGTCAGCGTTCTAAATCCTTTCAGCGATAAACTGGGCCCGTTACCAGCGCCCACATCTAATTCAAGCCAACCTTTAGCGGAGACTAATCTCCTCGCCGATACGTTAATAGACCCCGTTCCTGTCCCATTTTGAGTACCCAGCTGACCTGACATGGTCACAGTGTCTCTAAGGGTTAAAGGAGCCTCGATAGACTGACTGAACGACATCCCGCTGACCTCTATGGTCGGGAAGATTCGCTCTCCGCTGTTGGAAATAATAAATTATGTAACTGCAAAGAGCTTTTTCGAACTCAGGATAGAATGAGGCAGAATTTCATCCAATCCTCGATATTTTATACATATACTAACATCTCATCATATTCGTCGTCATATCTGTTGAAAATATCTGTAGCGTTGATGTTGACTGTGACATTGCCTTTTGGATTTGTACGCTGTTGAAGCCTCCTCTCTTCTCTTTCCCGCGCTAATCTTTCATACTCCTCTCTTATTTCCTGGGGAGTTTTTGTACGCTGAACAATTTCCCATCCCTCTGTTTCCAGACCCCTTGTGCCAAGGGAATCGTAAATAGCTCTTTGATGAGCGTCGCTGAGAACTGTCCGAAGAAAAAGGATTCATTGATTTTTGGTTGGTAGCTTGTTGTTAGATCTAAGGTCAATGTTTCTTATTCAATTATTCATAAAATTGGGTTCTGAATGTTGAAACGAGTTCAAATTATCAATAATCTCTTGTTTACTTATTACTCTCCCCATTATCTTTAATATTAGTGAAACCTAGTTTTAGATTAGGATGTCATTTCCTCTATGTGGAATTTACCTTCGTAAGCTTTTTTTGTACGGTTAAACAGAGTTTCCGCTTCCTTTTTGAGAATAGGATCAACATGTTTATCAGGATGATAGAGACGGCTTTGTCTGCGGTAAGCATTGTTAATTTCGTCAGCAGTCGCCTATGGATAATAAATCGAAAATTGAAATCGAAGAAAGCAGAGTCCGCTTATGTTTTGAAAAGTAAATTGAAGCAGTTAAATTGAGTAATGAAATAAATGAACAAAGTATATTTCGAAAGTTATAAATAAAACGAGACCAACCAGTGTGTGATGCAAAAGTATGAAAAAATGTCTCATCTATAAAGATGTGATGATGAAAGGGAAAAATTTCCAATTTGTTCATTCTGTTGTGTTAACTTTTGCGTAAATCATTTTTTATCAATCGTTTCGTTTTCGAATTGCGGGTTTAAGATTCGATCAATTCGTGCCGGCTAAATGAGTAGTGAAAAATCACGTGGGGTTAAGGGCTGAGATTGATTGATTCGTTTCCTCGCAAGTTATTGTGGGACTAAATAATTTGTTGAATTCTTACATTTTTTGGTACGTTAAGAAAGGTGTAAAAATCTTCTTCTATCACGTTGTCTTGATCGCCGTCGTCATCCATTTCAATTATGCTATTTTAATTTTTATAATTTTGATTGGGTTGTATTTTGATCCGGTTTTTTGATCGAGATAGTTTCTATCGAGTCTTCTGCTTTTGCTCCTGCTAATGCTTCTGCTTCTATAGGTTACGAAATAGATATTCATTAGACCGGCTCGACTTACTGGATTCACGGAATGCGAACACTTTTTAACAGATGGCGTTCAAACACCATCATATCATACAGTTAGATATCATCGTTGAGAAATCTACGTTATCGACGGCGCGCGTTATTACGTCTGTAAACCATGCATGTAACGACGGTGATAAATTCATGTTTCTGCTTAGCGCTGACACCCGGCGGAAAATAGTTGATCTATCATAACATAGCTGGGGATTTGAAGTTTGTTTTTAATCGTCCGGATGCGACACGAGTATTAAAATAAATCTTGTCTTAAAAGAACAATCGAACTCTCAACCGTATCTCGTGAAACGATATTTTAATGATCTACATTACGTTTCCACAAATTTTACTGGAATTGAATACGTCCGATAAACTAGGATCTGAAATTATGCAACTAAAACGGATCAGAACGAACTGTAAGACTGAAAGCAAGTGATTTCGATGTGATTTGGAATCTTTTTTGATTTGTTTTAGTCTGAAACTTGAAAAATGAATTGTATAAAATTTATGTTTTATTATATGCTGGGATAATTTCCAAAATACTGCAAGGATATGTTCCCTTATTATTATGTATTGTAGATTAGCAATAATATAGTCTGTCGAGTGTCAGAGCATACAGCCCTGGCGTGAAATGAGAAAAAAAAGAGAAGTCGAGAACAAAGCGAGAGTTCGCGCACGCGGCAAAAGGTCGTTGTTTTGATTTTAGAATGTCATAGCATTCTCGCTCTCTTGCAGTCCTCTCTCCGTCCTGATTCTGACTCCTTGATATTTCTGTTCACTGTTATGTATACCTATACAGTTCACCCTCTTGTTTTCTTTGCTCTCTCGCTTTTTTTCCCATTTTTTCCTCATACCTATGTTCTCTCCACTGCTTCTCCTCCTCGTCCTCCACCTCTCGCCCATATGTTTTATTGCTGTTTTATCGTTGTTCGTTTCTCGCGACGAGGCGAAGCTGCGTGATTTTACCACAGGGTCACATCGAACCTTCGGGGCGAGGTCCTGACCGGACTTAACGGTGCGCACGCTAACGATACTAAAAACGGACAATCGAAATACCTGGCTTCTTGTATTTAGCAGTTATTAAAAATACTTGGTGAAACTATATCGAGAATATCTTCAAACCTATACATATGCAGATTCTTATAGTAATTGATGCCTGCATATGCATGTAGGTATTTAGAAATAAGTTTAGTAAATGATTGTAATTTATAGAACAATTGCACCTATATACATATAGGTATGTATAGTTATAGTTTACGAAAGATGTATATCAACAGAGAAAATGAAATAATTCACTATTTTTATGACAAATTTTTCAAATAACTCATGCAATCCTATCGCTGCGAGACTAATCCAGACTTTGCGCAGTTAAAACCGAAAACTTAATACGGCACAACCGTCTATTAAAAATGGTCGTAAATTAGGGCGCGCGCCAGCGTTTAGGTCACCACATTTGTTATATGCCGATCCCTGACCATTGCATCGAGCGTCTGGTTTAGGTTTTGGTTCGCCTCGAGTGACCAGCCATCAAACATAATATTACGTTACAGAATGGTTTCAATACTTCTAGAACTTCCAATGTCAAATTGCGGTGTACGTGTCAAATGGCAAAGAATATATATACCAGCTAGGGTGGACGTTAAATAATAAATACCATATCTTGAGGAGTGAAGCCCCACAGTTTATAGACAAAAAATAGAAAAAAAATTTGGCCCCAGTGCGAGGTTTTTAAAATGAAATTAACCCGTGCCGGTAAGGTCGCGAAGTTTCCCATCTAAAACACATGCATTTTCACGGATCTCAATTAAAAAATTCACCGTGAGGCTAATTTTAATGCAAAAAATTCTAAACTATGCGAAAGTATCAGGTATATGTGTACTACTATATGGAGAAATATCGAGGATATCATACCGTAAGTAGGTAATACTTGATACTGAAAATTAGAATTTTAGGCCGTAACATCGATAAAGAGAATTTTAGTTTGGAGTAGAAGCATGATCAGATTCAACGGTATGACATCCTCGATTTTTCTCCATGTAGTGATACACATACCTGATACTTTCACATAGTTTAGAATTTTTTTAATTAAAATTAGCCTCACAGTGAATTTTTGAATTGAGAACCGTAAAAATGCATGTGTTTTACATGGGAAACTTTGCGACCTAATTACCGCGGCACGGGTTGATATCATTTTACAAACCTCGCTATGGGGCCAAAATTTTTTTCTATTTTTTGTCTATAAACTGTGGGGCCTCATTCCTCAAGATGGTATTTAACGTCCACCCTAATATACCTATAGTTAATCACAATAAATAAGCTCAAAGTAACTCGTAAATTCATTGTTTATATACTTCGGATGAAAACTAATGGTTAGCGGAGATTAATTGATTCTGATGAGAAATTGATTATTTTTCATTCATATCTTAGTATATTGAATCTTAAAAAAATTCATTCGACTTGTTGTATCGTAATATTTTACAGAAGTACACCCACAGATATAGGTATATACATTATTAAGAACTGTAGGAAATTGACGTTGCTAATCGATGCTGATAACTATACACTAATATTTTTACCAATTGTAATTCTGATAACTATAAGAGTTCAAACTGTATGAAAATATTTGTATACAAAATGATTAATCAAGTCAAGAGGCTATTATGAAATATGGAGTCGTATATGTTCAAACTATATGGCAAGCTAATGCATCACAATAACCATCGCCATATACCTGTATATAGTAGCTATATGCAACAATATATTCATGTTTTGATCAATTGGTTTTTTGATGAGCACATAATTCATACAAAGAACTTGAATTAAGGAGCTGGATGCGATAACGGCACATTGAGCCTAAATATATATATATATATATATATATATATGCCCTTATTTCATTAATCTGAAGGAAGATTGTCCTACTCAGGCTCGAAGAACACTCTGGAATGAGTCTTCACTGTCATTTTAGCAATAAAAGCATATAATAAAGACTACGTTAGATTTATATCCAATGAGAATATGTGTGTATAGTTAATGTACATTTCGATGGATTGGTTCGAAACCATATAGGTAGGTATGTAGTTCTCAATTAAACGATGATAACACAGTATTCGTGCTGCACACCTATTTTCTGACCACCATTAGGTACTATATATACGATATTAGTATATTATACAAAATGTCACTCGTAAAATGAAAAAAATATGCCAGTGCATGTGGGATTATTGTGATGCGATATTCTTCGCGAATAGTATAGCAGCTCTATGATTTTCCAACGTATTGGAAGCCATTTTTTATTTTTATTTCTACGCAATTTTTCGCAACGATCACGTATATACAGCTGATATTTGAACGACATATTATTTTGCTCAATCCGGTGATATTTGCTTCTGCAATGAATAAAAGGTCAGCTACTATAGTTTGTATCGTGAGGGAGCATACCTGAAAAAAGAATCCCGTCAAAATATCTATAACTGAATGAATCATGCGTTTTTCTAAATAATATCGATAGCTGATAATTCACCACACTTATTGACTTATACATGCCCTTATCGCATATGCTGCAATTCCTCGCAGAGGTCGTTTCAATGAAATTGTTATCTATATATTACGATGGATTGTTGAGAATGTGCCTTGAATTGTAGATACATAATCTTCAAGTAATCCGTAGACAAGTTTAGAGAAAAAAAGAATACAAATTCCGATTGGTGTGCGATCGTCGCATATACACGCATTTATACTTATTATACCTATACACTCAAACAATGAAGTTAAATAAACCAAGGGGAAACAATTGAACAATCGAGTAGCCATGTTAGGAAACACGGTCATTGTGCCGGACTAACAATGCCTTCGTTATGTTAGCAACATTGCTGAGAGAGTAACCGCAGCTTTTGGTCAACAATCCTCGTACAAGAACACTTTCAAGTTATATTATATTGTTGAAAAATATCCGGCCAAGCTGTTGACTTGACTTACTACCATATATATATATATATATGGTATATATATATATACCTCCGCTTACGAATTCTCATTATTCTCATATCAAATGACGTATCCAATTTCCTTATATAAAACGAATCATTACTTTGATTGAGAAAATCAAACGGACTTATAAATAATTGTACAGCCAGAGTACGCTCACGCCCACAGAAATAAATTCGAAACAGAAGCATTTCAGATATAAGTATACTTTCATCTATTAAAGTCCCATAGAAACTATATCGTCGAGCTTGTACCTACAGAATCGATTAGCTCATCGAAAACTGAGCAAGATAATATAGTTATGATGCCGCTCCGGTTAAGCTTCATACTCATCAGGGAGATCTCTTTGCGAGTACGAAACATTAATTTTCGTTATACATATATATTCGTGTATATATCGAGTTCACGATCATATTATAGGGATCTAATCCATAGTTTATAATCAATGCATGAGGTCCCGCTTGTCATCGTGTGGAATCTGACTCCAGGTAAACAAGGTAGGTATAAGATATCGGTGTCCACTGTCGACCATCTGCAGTAGGTAGATGTCTTAGTTTGACCGTCGCTATTGCAGCGAGTATACACATATAGGTATATATGTATATACATGTATAGGTATACCTATATAAAATAGATGCCGCCGTTGATCAAGACGGTGATCGCGTCTCGACACGGTGCTCCGTTGATATTTATAAAACAATACCAGGAATATGAGGATCTCGATTATACCTTCTAGCTTGTTCATATTATCTCGATTATTCTTTTCTAGGCGTGATATAATAATGTTTTTGGAGGCGTCAGTTTCTACGACTAATTCAATTTCCACATGCCGCACAGTGATGTTCCTCCATACTATATACCTATTCATTCATTTGAGTCAAGGTTTGTAAATAAATGAATCATTGAACACCGTATATTCACTCCGTGCATGTTATGCTATTATATGGACGGAGAAGACCGAATTGAAGCGGGAAAAGGGAGGATATTTTGAAGTTAGAATTATAAGTGTATCGATCAGTAAAAACTTGATGTTTTTATATGTATATTTATTGAAACTGACATACTAATTAAGAGAATCTGAGCTCTTAACGCGCGGCAACGTACCTAATACCTACTACACAATGACTAAGCAATCCGTTGCTGGAGAGGAATCAGCCCCGTGGCCGAGGGTCGACGACGAACATGATTGCAAGTATAGGTATACAAGAAAAATGTGAAATAAAATATCTAGATTATTATCAAATGTTATTTTCATAACCATTTTAAATCAGCTAGAAAAAAAGATAAATTCGAAATCGCGTGACACATGATAGTGCGGCACAATAGATCAAGGACTTGAAATCCCAACTACGCGAGAATGTACAAATCAGTTGAAACTGACTTATGATCTGTGTATAGGTAAAGAGTCGTGGACTTCTGAAAATCCGTGAAATTAAGAGCGCAGAATTCAAACTTCAAAGCGATATCGCAAATATATAGGTGAATATAACTGTAAATGGTAAATGGAAGTAAATCACTCGTAATATTGATTGCGCAAGACTGATTGAATCGCATCTTCTTGCCATTTTTTTGGTGAATTGTATAATAGCTGATCTTTAGTATATTTTCACATTACAATATTTGTGTATGCTGTGAAAAAACGCGAGTCCATATATAACCGCATATATGTACATACATAAGGTATCCAAGTATCTTTCCAAGGGGTCAGTACCTATGTATACCCCAGTTGTTTACCTCCGTCCCATTCGTTGGACCATAAGTTGGTATGTTATAGTTACTGGCTAGTGGCTACCGCTCCAGGTCCCCATGGTGGCGATGGAGCTGGCTGCAGGGATATCCGATAGCAAGAGCTGGAGTGAGTGAGAGAAAGCTGAATAGAGGAAAACCGGTCGACAGCCGTCGGGGGCGTCGGCTGCAGGCGTCGACGCCGACTCCGTGATCGTCGAGGGCGCCGGAGGTGCGTCCAATCCTGGTAACCGACGCGATTCCGAGGCCGCCCCATCATGGCGACGGTTTCCGTTCCCCACTTCCAGTTAGATCGATGTACCTGCGCTGTACCCAGCATCACGACCCCTACGATTGCAAGAGTCTCTCGATTTTTCCCCATCTGAAACTCTTATGTTCTAATCTGTTTTTCATTTCTTGATTCCAACGGTTTTCTCCAAATTCGAATCATATAGGTATGCGACGTTATGTCATTCTTATATAGTTTCATACTTTCAACGGCTGGAAAGTTAGATTGGGTTAAGGCAGGTTAGGATTTTTGCCATACATGCAACGGCAATAAGTTGCGCGAATTTATGCATAGTATATAAGTTTTACACATATTCATTAATCATTGAAGTGTGCCGTGATGCCGGTTCGAACATTTTTTGCGATAGGTATACCTACATCAGTACGATGATGTTTCATAGGTTACAATAAGAGTTGTTCCACCATCCGCCATATTACAGTGCTTAACGATTCTTCTATTTGCGTTACAGCAATTATATTAAGTCGTATATAATATATATGTAGCTGCGTATCATGAATACAGGAGCTGGAGCGGAAGATCATGTAAGAAACTGGTGTTTGGCGATGAAAAGAAGAAGAAACGCTATGACTACATATATATATATATATATATATATATATATATATATATATATATATATATATATATATATATATATATATATATATATATATA
Organism: Tenthredo amoena; assembly: GCA_963966615.1. Classification (NCBI taxonomy): domain Eukaryota; kingdom Metazoa; phylum Arthropoda; class Insecta; order Hymenoptera; family Tenthredinidae; genus Tenthredo; species Tenthredo amoena. The sequence continues at coordinate 24,177,472 of OZ016482.1, read as the reverse complement.
TATATATATATATATATATATATATACGTATATAATATAATAAGACCGGAGAAAATAATAAAACGTTTAAAAGACAGAAGAGTATTTTTGTTTTTGTTCCAAATATCACTTCTATATTTATCCCTATATATAGCTGCATGGTGACATTGATCGCAATGAACTTATTAATTTTCAAATATACAGGTAGGTATATATGTATATACATAATGCAACCATAAAATGATTTGCAAGAGTATAATATCATATAGAAATCATCGCGTCATTCGTACTTGACCTGAATAATTTCACGCATCAGTTCTTAGTATAGTTGCTGGTGCATATCAGTAAAATGAAACATTTCTCACACAAGCAGTTTATATTCCGGAATTTCGCGTATACACTACCTAATTCACCTGTATACATACTGCAGCGTAAGCGCTGATATCGTGTATATATATACATGCGATATATTACCTCTACTTGAATATTAATATAGGCATATAGGTATACGTATACTCGCAACTTCATTATTGTTACATCATGTTCACTTCTCAGTGTCAAATATATATATACATATATATACAAATATGTATACAAGCAGGTAATTATACTGACGTAATTATTCTTTCTCAATCATTTTTTATGCTTCATGTGTCGATGGTCGTGTTTATAAAACTATACCGAATCACTCGAATGCGCAATTGGTTTGTTCCACTGATCTAATTCCGTTTCAATATGCAAACGTAATCGTAATTATCTGTAACACACACCTATAATACATATATGTCTATAGAATTAATAATTTTCAAGATTCCCCAATTTATTATACTATGTATATATACACGGCCTAGACAGTTTGTATTCGTAAAGTTAGGTTTAAAAACCTCTAAATCTCACCGATTCAAAATGGCGGCTCTATCAATATATCAAGTAGGTAATATGAGACACAAAAATATAAAAAAAAAGATGTGAAAGTCAAATTCCATCAAATTTATTTCTTCTCATTACCTATTCCTATTCCATGTACTATTCGAAATTGAAGAAAAAAAAAACAAAAAACAAAAGGCAAAATCATTTTTACCGCATCCGTTATAAATTCCATACCGAATTATACAATCTATATTTGAATACCTTATGCTTATAAACTCGCGGCGGTGTTTTTCGTCTGCTTAGATTATATACACCTAATATTATACGCGTAAAAATGTGTGCACGCATATGGATATATTAATATTACATATTACAGGTACGTATCAACTATCAACGTATATCGCATTGCGTCGGCGTGGTTCTCAGTTTCTTGTATATTCTCGAGTGGGGACGGGAGGTCCAAGACTCCGCCTCCGTTCCTCCGGCATATTCCTCCTCACCTCCCCCGGCTACGACGTGGGTAAAATCCCCACGCGTCACCGAACCACCCGGTCCGCGATAGTGAGTATGCCAGAGCGTCAGACTCAATCTTCGTTCAGTTACAATTGATGTCGGTTGTTTGCGCTCTCGCTCCAAGTCTTTTTTCACTTTTTCACTTTTCTTTTTCTAATTAAAAATAATAATTCTTCAGTGCCACGGATCTCGATCCGTTACTTCGCGTGGTTTTTATATTATAAAAAGAAGAATAACTGTGCGGGTGAATTTGTTTCTGTAACATAGGAACTCGGAACTGCAGTGACTGTTATACTCCCGGGACAACCATCAGTGATAAAGTTTCGGATTTGTTTTTCTCCAATTACTTTTTGCCCAAAAAGTTCTAAAGGCCTATAAAAGTGCTTCGGGCTTTGCCTAGGACAAAACGAACTGCGGGATTCAACATAGGACTCGAATTAAGTGTTATTGGTCGGAAGTTGGGCGTCGTACCTCGTCTGCCGGACTTAGGTAACCATGGGTCTCCTGTGATGACTCGCTCCCTATTGTTTCAGGTAATCAACGCCAGTGTTTTTATTATTAATATAATATTATCGTCTTCATTCAACTGCGGGGAGATTCGAGCTAATCCAACGATTTCGAATTGCTAGGGCTGTGCAATAGAAGTACTAAGCATCTCTGAACAGTTGCAAAATCGACTATACCAATAGATTCGTTCGCGGATGCAAGCAACGCGACGGGTGTCGAAATTTCATCAAGTTCTTTGCGCGACGGTGAATCCGGGTGCGGGGTGATTCCGCGGGATCGGTGAAATAATTATCGCGACGGCTTTATCATTTATACCTGTTTCTAATTGGGTGAACTATGCAATGTGCTTCATTACAATATTGTTAATGTTCATGTAAGAATTGAACAATATTCCCGTGACAGCGCAGTGCGCGATAAGAGCGAACGAAACGGTTATTCTTCCCCACCCGCCATTTCCCTTATGTCTGTATCTCTCGATCACTTCGGCAAAACAATAATGAGCTGTTCAACTCTTTAATAAACAGTAATCAGTATATAATTATACTGATGGAGGGACGGTAATAATTATTCACCGGCTTTCATTGCTATATAGGTATATAGCATATAGGTATGTATGTATGTACATACATACAGGTAGGTATACAACTCGTGTCTATATACCTGTCCGCATTACACGATCTACCTATGGATACGCAGATCAGGATATACTTAACTGTACCTCTGGTATTGGGATCAGGATAAAGAACAAATATATAAACAGTTTTAGACCGCTACCCTGCAAGAGCCGCATATATGTTCTCTTCCCCACGTATACCTTCTTGGACCGTGGGGGAACCCCGGAGGTACAAAATCTCTGGAGAGAGCAAAATATATTATATTACTATATTTGTCCAGTTGCGCCGGCGACCCCGCGCCATGCAACCGGACACGAGACGTATATATGTATACCTATATGTATATTCGTTGCTTTGTCCAAGCTTCAGAGGTCTGTGTATTATATTCCGTGGAGTGTATGAGGGCCCAAAAATTTGTTGATTCTCTTCTTCTCTTCTTCTCTCTCCTTCACATTACTTTGGACAATCTTCGAATCTCAATCACCTATATCAGCTCATATATAGGTATACTATGTCGAATTACAATCGCTGCAATGGTCCCAATTTTCGGTCGTCTAAGCTTCTTCTGCGCTTTTTTCTCATCGCTCGAACTATATCGGTACACAAGAATCTCTGACAGCGCGAATTCAAGTGATCACAGTGCACAGTGCACTCGAGCGTACATATTAGTCAGGCAGCGGTAATTCAAGACGGTAGAGTCAGGCTGCAGGTCGTGAATTTTTCCAACAACCACGATCACATTATTATATATATATATATATATATATATATATACCCACGTCGCGCCGGCGATAATGCGAGTGAAGAAGGCTGAAAAGACCGAATGATAATCATGTTGTTGATTCGTGATACCGGAAGAAAATTGTAAAAAGTCGACGGAAACCATCGAGTGATGGAATTGATCGAGAACAACATATATTACGAATAGTTTACAGTGTTATACTAATTTGAACCCGAAGCGCCGAGTAGAGAAAGAATGAATTGTTATACAGGTGGGTTGAACCCGAGTTTACATTACAGATCGGGACTATAGGTCTTTTTTCACAGTCTGAGTCTCACGATTATACATTTTCACGTAATTTGCTGGCTCCAGCTGCGTTTATAGCTCCGAGGAAATTCGTGTCCGACCGGTCATGGCGCATATCACTAATATTTTATATTAGGTATGTATACATACATGATAGCTACCGCCAGTGCAGCAGTTTCCTCCGGGTCATAAGGTTCATTGTCATTAAATTGAGTTGGACGTTCTTTCGATGCGGTTCAATTATAAGGTATACACATTACTTACAATCAGAAATATTCATATACGGTATAAAAGAGTGTGCGAATTCTCATTTGGATATAGAACGAAGTCCCAATAATTATTATACATAGGTATATAATACCGTGTAAGTATTCATTCAAGTTGATAAAATGATATGTCACAGCGTTGGTAACTTCTCATTTCGTTTGCACTAGTAACTGCAGTAGGTATATATAGGTATGTATAGATATAATACGTGAAAGGTCAACTGCACATAGAAGTTTATCAATGTTGATTTAATTTCTGTCATAGCATAAGAATTCAGGAACTCAACATTCCATTATCTCGTTCATCGCTATACAACTTTATTATAGTAGAGTTACAGTTTAGGGTCGGAGCGTTTAATATGTATGTATATATGTAGGTATACATATAGTTAATTCAAACCACAGGCTGTATATATAGGTATGTATATGTCCTCGAGAAAAAGTCTGTTGTACATAAATACTATACATATACATATAATTTGATGAACATTCTAGGAGCTGATCTTTGTTTGGAAACAGATCCCTGTTATTAAACCATAACATATTATTTGTAAATATACCGATAGTAAAACAGCAGATGAAAATATGCGATGACTATATACGATCAATTCGCGAAACAACTGATGGACATCGCGCGTATACAAGCTGTACGTTGTTTTGTTATACTATAATCATTGAATGAAATCACTCAGAATTTTCGCTAAAAGAATATCCGCGTCGTAATTATGATCAGTATCATCATAGGGGTAGGTATATATACCTATAATATCATACCAGCAATATCCAATTTACGATCATTAATCAGACATGATAATTATACCTACAGTTCATTATTATTTTCGACGATTTTCACGAATTACGCATTTTCGACTGATTTTCATTGACTTTCGGGCTCATTCCGAGTGTTCTTCGGTCACGATAGGTCACTATATATAGGTTGGCTGCCTTTTTGCCAATCACCCTCCGGATTACTGCAATATTAAGGTTACTGCACAGACTCGAGCAGCTGTTGCATGCCCTTGTTGCCTCCAATTTCTCAATTGTGTCATTAATATTGTCTTCGAAACGTTTATAGCGTCAACCTTGCTACGCCTATGTAAGGATGATAATTTATTACAATTCTAGGCGCGTTGACACGACTTTCTCATACGTTTCCGTGATCGCAAGACGTTATTCGTTGGTTAAAAATTGAGAAGCGACCGCCGGAGGTCAGAGTCTCTCGCAAATCAAGTGACACCATATAGGTATATGCATCGCACACAGTGGCTCCCATCAGGAAGCTGCAGTTAGCTCTCTCATCAATGACTGGCCAGTCAGTTGTCTTGTATATTATATACCTAAGGGTGAAAGAAGAAGGTCCGTTCCAAAGATAAATCTCGAGACTGTGCACCGCGCCCTCGACTACTGGAGTCTGAACGGTAGTAAAAACTATCGAGTTGTTTAGATGTCCTCAAGACACCTGGCGGACATGATTAAGACATTCACGTTCTACTTAATGACAATTTGAATTTTACGACTCAGCCGCAAGGACATAATCTTCACATACGACTATTTATTACGCTCGTGAAATACTCTCACACTTCACGAAGATTTATACGAGACATTAAATATTCTTTCAGACATTTTCAAGCCATCGCAGCATATGTATATATATAGGTATATGTATATAATAGGTATATTATAGAATTGAAAGCAGACACATATTCGAAACTCCGGAAAAGACTTTAACATAATTTTGCTCTGTAGTACGACTCGATAGTATGGCTGAAGAGAAAAATAAAAAAATAAAAAAATAATATCGATCCCCGAATCGGGGGATCTTTGAGGCCGGTTTCGGAAGGGGTCGCGAGACGATGAGAATTGGTTTTCGGATGAACCTTTTACCCACATCTCATATCGCAGTGCGATGCCGAAGTGTTGCTTTTTCTTTTCACGTTCTGTGCGATCCAGCTCGAATCGATGATCCGAATCGAACCATGTTTTATATGTAGACGTACTAGACAGACGAGCTATAATGGCACAAACTAACAATATCAATACTTTCTTGAAAACTTTTTCTACATTTTCAAAATCCATAACCGAATCGATCGAATCTAATCCGTTTGGAAAATCGTATGCACCTGTGAAAACGAATAGCGTGGTGCTAATTTCTTGTAATTTTTTTAGTTCGATTCATTCGTCCATCTGTCTATACAAGTATAGAAAATTCACGTCGAAGTGTTCTTGGGTATCTTAACGGGGCGTCTTGGGCTCGAACTGAATCGCGTATAAATAAGTTGAAAGGATCAACGTTCTAGATTTCTGTCATCCAATTTTATCGGTAAAAGCTTCATTGAAAATACACTATTCAGTTGCATCAACCCCAAACTTTATTCTCCTGAGCATATGTATTTCTGAACAATCGAAGTTCCAAGTATTCCCTCTCCCCGTACTTGCTCCTAATTTCTATATAATCGTTTCCAACGGGAGTAGAACGAGTCTCCGGAATCCAGATGAGGGGCGACTCAATTCAGATTGAATTACGGGTTTTGGGCCTCCATATTACGAGTATAGCTAGTTGCTTGAGAAATTTACGAGTCCGGTGTCGCCGTACGGGACCTAAGATCGGTGCAACAGGCCGGCGGAAGTCGCGATGTCTCTCTGGGGACCTGAGGGAGCTGAGGGAGCCGAGTAGCGTTGAGTCTGCAGTCCCTGGTCGCATCGTACCGCACCGCGTATCGCGTCTCATCGCGTCCCGTCCCCGTCCCTTGGAAAATCTAAGTGCTCAGCTGTTCGAGACTTGTCATTTGAATTGCTGCACCGACGGGCGAACTGCGGTAGCGACGACGCCGACGCCGACACCGACACCGACAGCAGCGGTACTTTAGACGCGGACGGTACGGACTGCTTGCTATATGCGCTTGCCGCAGCCTCGCGCCCTGCAGCAGCAGCAATTCTTACGCACCCATGCCGACGCATGCCGACGCATGCCGACGCGACGCTCCACTAACGGAGACGGGAACGGGGAACGTCATAGCCGTGTGTCACTGTCATTTAAAACACATTAAAGCCACGTTTCGATACACGCGCTGTCTAAATTGCCGCCCAACACTGCAGGGACTACGCCGCTGCTTCTCTTGACTCGCGACTAACGTATGTCATCGTTTTTCTTCGGGCTTCTGCGGCTCGATCTTCCTCTTCCTCTTCTTTTCCTCCTCCTTCTCCTCCTCCTCCTTCTTCTTCTTCTTCTTCTTACTCGTATTTTACTTCTATACGTATTTCTCTTCTTCTGCGTCGGCGAAGATTGGCCGCCAATTCTAGTGAAGGCATAGGGGACTCCCAGGAATCCCTGGGGAATCCCTTCCTGTTGCTCGTATATTAATTATTGCGAGTACCTATACGTCTATCTGTTCGACACAAGAGTAAATGTCTTTCAGACTAAATCTCCGGTCAATCGTCGAGACGTGATTTTTTCAGTTTTCAGCTAGAATTAGAGGGAGATTCGAGGAAGAGGATTGCAGCTTATCATTGAGTACGGAAGAATATAGTTTCTTCGCTATCGAACCGAAGTCCTTGTATAGTTCTAGCGCGATAATTGTTTCACCGGTTTCATCGAAATTCATATTTGAATTCAGTTTTATCACAAGCAGCATATTTCATCACATAATTCTTGGCGCATGATAAATTATATACCCACTTAATTCTTGGTCCACGTTTCTTAATTAATTTGAAAAAAATAAATAAAAATAAAAGAGTGGGAACTAAAATTCTTCATACCTATTTACCTATAGACACGTATTAACAATAATCCTTGATTTTCACGCATCAGTTCTCAACTATTTATCATCTATTTTCCAGATCGAAGAATAAACCGCAGTCTAAGATCGAGGACAAGCTTGACAAGATCCGAACGAATTAAAATCGCGGTCATATTTAAAACAAAGACTCGAAGTAACAATACCGCAGGTGAGAATTCAATCGCTGAAAATTGACCGGGGTGATAATCGGTTCGAGTTCGATCGCAGTATCGAAGGATAGTCCCGCACATCTTGGATCAAAAAATCTCCACTTCTCAATAAATCTTCATAGGTATATAGGCAAAGCTATATTGCTATATACAAACTTATATATACTTAAATCCCGTAATCCATGCCTGGGTATAGAGGAGCCGTGATTAATTGAACCTCATAAATAATGGTATTGGTAAAACTCTACTTGTATTTCAATTATAGCCCCAGTCTAATAATATCATCGGTAAAATTATCGCCTGATAATAAAATTGAACGTCAATAATAAACGAGTCGGAGATTTTCGAATATCATATCATATAGACAAGGGTGCGGTGTTTCATAATAATCGATCGATTAACGTTAAAGAAACCGATACACGATATAGTTATAACGGTATAAATAAGACGCGCGGAAGACTTACGTGCGCGTTATATACATACAGGTCTTGATTTTTTATCCCGAAAGGCCACAGTTGCGAAGAAAAACGAAGAAATAGAGAAGAAATTGTGAAAACAATACCCAAAAGGACGCGGAGAAAATAATAGAGGGAGAAAAAGAATAAGGGGTGAACGAATAGCGTAACTGTGGAGGGCCTGGCTGCCGCATACTGGGGCGACGTTGTTCACCAGCACCGCGTCAATGCAATCTTTATGAACTACGGATTACATTCGGGTGCCGACAGGACAAGGATGGTTTCCCACCTTATTCCAGTCTCGGGGGTGAGTTTCAAATTTTCAGCCTATTTCCTCGCCCCGACTAATAAATGAAAACCCCCACACCGAAGTAGAAGAATTGGAAATTGACGCCAGTCTCTGCTTATGCAGAATACTGTATGAAAATATCGTTATCCAACTCTCTATACCTATATAATTGCAGTTCGAATCAGTGAATAGTGAATGGTCACTGATTGCAGTCATAAGTATACCTACCACTGATCGAATTAGTGGTATACTTGTATACATATACCTAACTGCGAACCAGTGACTATTCACTGTTTGTAAGTGATTTTCACTGATTTAAATTTAGAGAGAACGGTTTTTGGGATCGTTGCAGATTTTGAATTCGTTTTGAATAATTTTAGCTTAGTTTAGTTTAGTTTAGTTTAGTTTAGTTTAGTTTAGCTTAGATTAGATCAGTTTAGTTTAGTTCAGTTTAGTTTAGTTCAGTTTGGCTATATTGGAATATTGTGAAGCCTTGACATAGATGCATGAGCGTCGTGGAGTTGATGGCAGTGACGTTGGTGTTCGTCGAAGATAAGAGAGAAATAAAAAAAAAAAAAAAAAAAAAAAAAAAAAAAAAAAAAAAAAAAACAGAACCTTGAACTAGTTGTCCGTTACAATAAGTGTATATGATAATTGTACAGTTATCCCTTCGAAATAATATACCCCATTGCAGCGGCAGTCAGTCGATATCTGCAGTATTGGGACCAAATTACATATTCAAACAATATAGGTAGAATGGTTATCCTGCAGAACCGTAGGATTCTTGATCGATATCAATTGATCATACATATAGCAAGGAGCAATGAAAATACATCAGATTTCTTTCGTGCGATAGAATCGATCAGTATGAATTATTGCATATATCAATAAACGTCCTACCATTATTAGCTATAACTCGAATTTCATTTTCAAATTTCGGTATAACGTTGTTCTTCAATTAGTCTTCATTCAAAATCTAATAACTCTCATTCTCATTTTCGAATTCGGGCTTTTGTTAATTCGTCAAGCAAAATTCTGCAACATATGGTGCAGCGCAAAGAAGCGATCAACATACATACATACATACATACATATATATATATATACCGCTATATCTTATAGGTATATGTTTCAAGTGAACAAAATAAGTCGCGGGGTGTAAAGATGAAGTGTTCAGTTCTCTGTTGTATATACCCATGCATGTGTTTATTGTTAGCTATACGAACGATCGTTCCCTCAAATTATCATTGTTTTTCAAATATTTTTCGCACGGATATATGGTATATATGTATAGTAGGTATACAGAGGTATGTGGAAATGTGCAAAATCATATTTTTCGAAAATGTTTGACCTTCCTGTTTTGCGCACGGTTTCACACAATATATAGCTGTATATGTATGTATGTACCTACCTATATCTATAATATATATATGCTCGGTAATATATCCCCCAAGACCAACGACGGAGTCTTCGTTGTTGTTGTTTTTAATTAAGTCAGACCAGCAGCTAATTATTAGGAAATTATTGAATATCATGAAGTAATGTGTGTATATATATCGCATTGCACGGCGTACGAATGAGATGTGGCGTTCCAAAATAACGATGATTATCTGACAAACTGGATAAATGGAGCCATCTAGAGCTGATAAGCTGATGATAAGCAGCAAAAGTGTCACTCGTTTTCATCTACGCATATAACTGGCCGTTTCTCACTGATCCGCGCCACCGCGGTCGACGAACCGTTGCGCAGATAAAATCATGTCAGAAGCTCGACGAAATTTTGCAGATGCAAATTGGTGCATAAAATGTGTTCGGAAAGCTAAAATGCTCTGTAATGGCCCCAGAAAAGTTTTTTTTTTTTTTTTTTTTTTTCTCTCTCACCCTAACCACGAACAAATAGTTATTCTCGCTTGATTTTCTCAGTAACCGTTGAGTTTTTGAAAAAATAATTCAAACGAAAATTGTCGCAATTATAAACCGGCGTCTTTTATGTTTTTACAAATTTTTCGCGGGATCAACCGTTTTCGAGATACCGAGGGATGATGCGCGATTGTGTTCACTGTTTTAGTTGTTTCGTGATCCCCCTGTTTATTATGACTCTTTGTAAATCGGTGAGGGGGATTCGAGGTTGCTACTGTGGGATGTATTCCGTATCTCCGTGAAGCGTGCATGTAAACTGTAAACGGTCGTAAAACAGGCTTAAGGTGGTAGTAAACAAGGAAACTCAAAAGTAGTAAATATCACCGACATAAGTGAGAATTATATCTGGCTGCGGAGAGCAGGAGCTACTCGAAACTTTCAACAAGCGAGTAGCACGGTATATCACGTAACTAAAACCGGAGATTAATATTTGAGTGTCAAGCTTATATGGAGTTGGAGATGAGAAGCGGGTAACGGGAATAGGCTAATTTGCAGCTACAAGCTTTTCAGCACCATCAAAAGGGATATAGGTGTACCGCGTGTATATCACGGCTAATTCTGACTATGATCACACGAAACGAATTCAATTAACTAAATTACCGAGCAAAGACTAGCCAACTATACTAACACGATATTTCAACGTCTTTGCGTCGATTTGAATTCTCAAATTTCCGCGGGTGCAGCTGTTCTTCACTCTTGTCATGTTTGCTAGCAGTAAATTGCCGCCATTTAGCGAACGTCACACTTTTCGATTTTGCTTATTTTCATCTAAAAGATCCGAGAAACGGAATGAGAGACACGAGGAAAGCATATGGAGAGACGTTATAGACCTTGCCGTTTATCCGTGAAGAAAAGAGAAATGAAAGGATTCGAGTAATTCAAGTCAATTCCTTTTTTCATCTTTGCCTTTCAATCCACTCGTTTTTTATTTTTATTCTTTTATTTTTTTATTTTTTTATTTTTTCTCGAACCCCGCTGCACTGATGTCCCATATATACCTATACCTATGTTGGGCTTTTATCTAATACTCAAGTGTCACACGTGCTTCTGTGCGAATTCAAACGTGGAATGAAGTTCCACGGCAATTGTGACGATTTCTGTTTCGGAGGTAAAGATGCTGGCGTTGCAAAGCGGATCGCAAATTAACGATCTAGCAAGACTGTAAGTTTTGGCTGGCATAATGCGCTGTCACAACACGTAGCTCTTGTTTGTAAGCTCGCCGAGACGAAACTTCAAACATAGCGAGCTCCGCCAAAACTGTTTCCACAAACTTCTCGTCGTTCGGCGTTTCACCCTATACATATTACATATACTATAGGTATACCTATAATCACGATTACTTTTTGTTTTTTTTATCTCCGTTTTCAACGAACTACAAAAACCCGATTCCCCTCGGTTCGTAAATCCAAGGAAATCAAAGGAAATCTATCCGCATAACTATACTTTTATCGCATACAAGTTCACCCAGAAATTGATATCCAAAATCATTCTTCAAATTTTTGTATGAATAACCGTCACCGGGGATTTCAAGTATAACAACTATCCTGTTCAGTGCCACCTGATGAACGGCGGACATCCTTATAGGTATTAGTGACAAAATATGGCAAGATAAAGCGACATTTTTATATTCTATTCAAGGAGCTGCAACAGGGCAGTGGGAACCTTGGAGGAGCGGGTCTGAGCGCCAGTATTCTGCATGGACAAGGATCTCCGCATTCACTCAAGATAAAACAGGAGCCCTTTCAGCTCTCCCAGGCTACTGCGCTCCCGTCGCTTCATCAAGGTATGTTATATTACCACTGGGACATATTTCACTTTACTTTACACGTGTCATTCTGTCCGTTAACGGTTATCGGCTCGGACGATAAATTGAGAGCCGCTAGGAAACCGCTTTCGCCTTTCAAGAGGCGGATGATCGGTCCTTCATTCATTGGGGACTCGAATATGCACGTGCTTGTACTTTAAACTTGGAGAATAAAGTTTAGGGTCGATGCCATACCGAGGAGTATGTTTCCAATAAAGCTTTTACCTACCCATGAAGTTCGGCGGCAAGAGATCTAGAGCGTTGATCTCTTCAACCTTCTGCACGATTCAGTTCGATCCGAAGATCTGAAAACCCGTCCATCAAAGTGAATAGTTCAGACAAATGGGCGAATGAAACGAATAAAGAATATTGCAGGAAATTAGCACGACGCGCATATACCATTAGTCTTTACGGTTGGATACTAATATTTTCCAAGCTTATAGGTATCAGATTCGGTCAATTTGTTGATGAATTTGAGAAACGAAGCGCAGGCTTATTATATTATTAGCAATAGTGAGGTCACAAAATATTGATATTATCAAGTAGTTACGTTCCATTATTCGCCTATCTGCCTGGAACATTTACGTGAAACATGGCTCGATTCGGATCATCGGTTCGGGCTGAATCGTACAGAAAGTGAAAGAACGCAGCTCTTCGGTATATCTTTAGATTATACCACGTCATTTTCTTGAATGAAAGGTTCATCCGAAAACGCTACTCGGTGGTATTCAACCCCAGACTTCGTTGTCTCTCGATCCCTTCCGAAAACTGACCTTGAAAATTCGAGTTTAAGGAACAAATAAGCAATCACTGTTCAACGAAATAGTCTCCAGGTTATACTACGCATCAGCTATATCACATGCTTTTTACTTCTTGCATTTAAGAAGTGAAGGAAGGAAGGAAGGGAGAAAGGACTGCAGAGAGGCGGCCTCTTAAGTCTCAATTCTCTAAAGAGCCGGGTAAAAGCTGTTCTAATAATACGGAATCCGTATAGCGGCGGGGTGAGGGTGATAAACAGCCGGAGGCTGCGCTTATATGCGGTCCTTCTTGCCTCCCCGCCAGAGCACCAGCTCGCTCTCGATCAAGCCTTATATTAGAACCATGTCTTACCCCATTTTCGGTCTATACGAATAATGGATTCCTCCGATTTTTTTTCAAATTTAGCCAAATCAATTGAGACAAAGCCGCAAATAAGGGGCAATTTTTTTGAATAATTTTCAAAACGCATCTCGGGTCTTACGACCGGTGAAATAAAGTCCGTATGACGAGTACACGTGTATTGCATAATACCTATTGTATCATTCCTCTTAACCATTGAGGACACATCAAGGTTTGAAGTGCATGTTAAAGTTTCGGACAGATGTGTCGGCGTCAAATGTTTTTTTCATCTGAATAACCGGAAAGACCGGAAATCTGTTTGTTTTAGGGAAATGTACTTTTCTCTAGGGTGGGATTCATAAAAAAAGATACATCATTGAGTTTTGGATGTATTCATGTCCTCACAGACTCCTGCGCGTCATGAATGGAAAAATGTGTACATTTTGTGCATTTGCTTAGAGATTCATGGATCCCCATTCGCTGCAAGAGCTCTGAACTCGTACTCCTTTCAAATTACTTCATCACGGTTCTCGATGACACCGCAAAAAATCCGCGCGCCGCGAACCGAATGATGGGGGTGTACCACTTCACAATTGGGATCCACCTATAAACGAAGATGATATCGGATATTCGGGGTGGTGTAACATGTATAGAATCCCCGTTTTGTCCTCTTCATTTATCTTAGAAACTAGATTCGACCAATTAACGAAACAGGTAGAGCAATTATAGGAGCATTCAAAGAGAAATCGTTTGATATATGTATGAATCATTGTAAAATAATCAAATTGCGCCCTGACCTTCACATATATGTAGGTCACTATACATTCCCTTATGTTGCATCCGATTCTTCAATTACTTGGATCAATTATGTTTGTTCAAGCAAGTCGTTTGTATTTCAGCACGCCTTCTGAAAATACAGGGATTTTTCCTTCCAACCAATATCAAGCGCGAAATTATTCGAAGAAAACGAAAAAAAAAAAAAAAAAACGCATCACTAGCCGGGTGCGTAGGGATTGGTCCGGGGTCAGTGAAAGGTCATTTGATCACAGAGCTGCAGAGAGAGCGCGAAGGCAGTGCGGTTATCTCGCACGAATTGAAAACGAGCGAACGAGATACGACCGGGAGATTAAAAGGGAGTCAGAACGAAGTAGCGAGAGGCTAAGACGGTGTTGGATTTCACTCTGTTATTGTTCGCTAATCGTTCCAGAGAATGCCGAGTGAGATACGCCTGTCGCTTGGCACGGTGCTCATAGCTTTCGACAATATATTCTCGGTTCCCAAGGTGCTGATCCCTGGAGCCGCCACGAAATTATAATAATTCTATATTCTCCGGCTGCACCTTGTACCGGGCAATTTTTCAAATTCATACATCGCGTGCTTTTCTCAATTCGAAGAAAAAGACGTAAAACCGATTTCTATCCGAGGTCTAGGTGCCGCGTACACATCGATAAACTATACACATTCTAAGATCTGAGAGTTCTGAGACATCATCAGGCATTTCGAGTATTGACGTTCGTTGGCGGGTGTGCAGGAAATTCAAGATTTAAACATCGACGTTTAGAGTCGTGCACCGTTTGTTTACACAACCCTTGCGAAATCGGGGCAAAAGTCAACGTAAAAACAGATCTACGTATACCTATATGTATGTATACCTCGGATATGGAAGGCTTGTCGTGTTGTTCCAGGCGCTCGTGTATACCAACTATAGGTATACGATATATAGTCTTATTTCCTCTACGCCGTTTTCTCCTTCGTGGGGGGACACGTCAGTTTCCGGCTAACATATATAGCGGATCAGTCCTGTATTTTATAACCTCGAATTATTACGCGGTGGAATGAGAGGTCGATACAATACTAACTATATCTGCGGTGTATCTTATTCCATCGTATTCACATTCACATTTCTATAATCGTGATCTATTCAAGGAGATCGTATCGATTTTTTAACGAGGATCGCCAGCCTTGTCAAGCAAGAAGCAAATACAAGAGAAATAGAAAAAGGGACGATTCTCTGAAAGAATTTCAAGTCTCCGTCTATGACTATAATAACAGGCAAATATATAGTTTACCATTTCGTTTCAAATTCTCTGTATTAAAGAAACCTATCTTTCGTCCCCGCGAAAAATCTCTCATTTTTCTTTTAGGTTAGGGCTATAAGGGGATGAATTACAGTCACAGAGACACGTGACGTGCGACTGCACTGAGTCGAGGGCACGTCTACGGCCTGCCGCGGGTTAATCTTGGAGGAGGTTGCTACAGCGAGTTGCGCGAGCTGTGAGTTTCTCGAGTATTTAGACTTTCCGACGACGTTGACGGATCGTCTCGCGCCGGCTTTTTGGGAACCTCGTACGAGGGCGATCCTAGCCATACTCTTGAGCGTCTCTTCCTACTAGTAAAGTTCCCTCTCTCTCTCTCTCTCTCTCTTTCTTTCTCTCTGCTGCTCCTGCTTACTGCTTACTCCCTCACTTACTCTGTATTTGCAAAATAATATTTGTAATAATAATAAATAATAAATAATGTTCATTTCATTTCATTTCATTTCATTTCATTTCATTTCATTTCATTTCATTTCTATTCTCTCTCTCTCTCTCTCTCTCTCTCTCTCTCTCTCTCTCTCTTTCTCTCTCCTTCGCGCTGTTTTCTTTCCTTTCTTTTCATTCGTTCATAAAAATATATGAATTTATCGCACGTAGATGTACGCAAATAGGCACATAATACATACCTCTACATACATGTGTCATAATTTCGTATTTGTAGTACTTGAATCGTTTGTTTGTGAAACATTAACTATCAACATCAAGTCCGCCTGTGACCAAATTTTACACGAAACATAAAGGACTGATTTCATCGCGATAACGGAATTAGGATAGGTACGAGATGTTAGGTACCTTCCTGCGATGATACTCCGCCTATAAGAAGTATTTCTGTTTATCACAGAAAAATTTTCGACCATTTATTTTTACGTGAATATGGGTTCGAAGTTGATATCTGATGTACTTAAGAGTTGTTCCATGCATGAACAAATAAACGGATATAATCTACAGATACGGAGTACGATTTTTCATGAGTATGAATGTTTTGTTGAATAATGATCGATTATTTACGCAAACACGTTGAATCACATTTTTCTCACATTATGATATATTTACTTCGCTAAAGAAGTACAAATGTAGAAAAAAATGTGACTCAAGATGTTCCGAAAATAAACAATTCATGAATCTCTCGACATCTATCGCGACTTGGATATCGTAATCGCGTGACGTGACTGACTGCCCTTAAACTGTGCCCTTGTTTACTATAAACGGATCTAATTATATACGCGAAACTGATTAGTCTCATTTTTATTTCGTTTCTTTTGTCTTTACGTAACTTGTGCCAGTTTTTTTTAAGATTAAATAAAAGTTTGAGTATACATATGGGGCATTCCACGCCAAGTCGACCAGTTTTGACCCCGACCCCTTTCAATTCGGTGAAACTTTTTTATCTTTTTCTACCCCACTAAAAACGCTTCTCAGAATTTTTTTAAATTTTTTCACCCAACCGAAAAAAAAGCTCTCTTTTTTCAAATAGCCATAACTTTTTCAAAAATTGACCTACCGGGGCGTTTTTTTTTGAAAATTTTTATTTTGGAATGTACTTTGAAAAAAAATAGAAAAAAATTATTCAGACCTATCTTCAACGGTTTTTTTTTTTTAGATTTTCGGAAAAAAACGAAAACTTCTCGATGATTACCATTTTTAATTTTTTTGTTCTTTTTCTTAGAAAAAACTTTGACATTTTCTGCAAATTCTATGAAATAAGCAGAGTGGTGTTTCTTCGTTTTCCATTTGTTTTAACCAATTGAAAAAAAAAAAATCAATACTATTCGATTCGGCGTGGAATGCCCCATATACATATAGTACCAATATCAAACATGAATGACCGATTTTTTGCGCTAAATCGCATATCACACGCTGTGAAAGATTAAAATACATTTTTGTGCTTATATTTTCTCCACATTTTGTTCAAGGATGCATTTTGGCCGATAAAAATTGGTTTCTTTTTTTTTTTCCGTTGGTCAAATCCGAGGTCGAATCGCTCGCGTCTGCTTATCAACCTTACCTTGAATTTTATATAGGGTAAAGTGAGTGAATGTGGACCACCGAGTCTCGAACATTTTTTCAATGTATATATGTATCATATGAGATGGTCCAATAATTCGAGAATTTTTTGTATTTAAAAAACGATATGTGGACCGGATAAGATATAGTAAGTGTATGGACGAATTAAGAAATAATTTATATTACAGATTAATCCCACTGCGCGATAATTGTTGACAACAAATGATGAATCGTTGAAACGAAATGAATAAAAAATTACTTTTTAATTTTTTCCCTTCATATCATATAATATATACAGCAAATGTTATTATTTGTTCATGCATCAATTAATTAATTATAATCGGTCCGTATTATCAGAAACGGGGTGTAGAATTATGGACTCGGCTGTAATTTATGAACGGTTTGACGAACCGACATGAATCCGGCGGCATTTTGTTTCCTTATGAATTTCACGATCTTATACGATTACCGCAATCGGAAATTTTTAAACCGAAAAATTACCTCGGTCACGATTTTTCTGGGACCCCGGACCCATGCTTGAATTTCGAACATCGTTTGAATTGACGAAATGATGCAACTTTGGTTGGAAATATCGGAATTGATCAAATCTTGTCTTCTCTGGTATATACGTTGTAAAAAAATACCATTAACTCACGAAGTTTAAAATTTCTGTCGCCAAATACGATAGAAGATCATGTGATCGGTCTATCAGCCCGGGTCGGTCCGTATATACATATATTCACTTACGTTACGTCGTTACCCTATATTATATGTAGTAAGTATTCCATCAGGTATAACCTTAACTTTTGCGATAGATACGTGTAGTACGTATAAGCTTCTGCACGCGAGAGTCGAGACGCGTATATGATAACGATAATTATTAGGAAATTCATTCACTCTATAACAGAGAGAGCGGAGGGCATCGCTGAGTCGGCTGTGCGATATTAACTCGTGCGACAATAAATTAATCGATTCGCGACATTTAATTGCAACACAGAATTTCTCTCCCCTGCTCGTATTAATAAACAACGTGCGATAATACAGTACGTTATAATACGAGGACGATCGTGCCCCCGAGCCCACGGCAATTACGTATGGCATATATACCTATACCTTACCTATATGTATATGTATAGTGTATACTGTATACAATATACATATTCGGCCAATCCGGTTTGTTCATATTTATTTATTTTTCCTACACACCACAATACGCTAGGTTTCAATTGATCACTCCCACTTGTTCGCTTTAGCTTTTTCCTCTCTCGCGCACACAACCACACCACACCACACACACATGCATGGATACTCAAATGTAATAAAAATCATGCTCATGCGTACCTAGATTATTATTCGTGTACTATAAAATATGATAATATTATAAATAGGCTTATATGCCACAAGTATAATAAACATGACAACATTATACCGGCTGAGAAGAATTGCGATAGCTTGAGTTTTATACGTAAACCTATATTTTACCTACATATGATCCTTATAGTCACAGTAGATTTTTCGCCCGAACAAACTATATGCATTGTATTTATTGTCAATATATAAATGTATAGGTAGGTATACGGTTCAGTTTAATATGTGCGGATCGCGTTAACCGATGACGCGTTGGCATGCCACTGACGTCACGTCGAGGTCGAGATACCGGGCGTTGATTGGCTCCCTCTAAAGATAGGAAAGGAAACGATATGCTATCGCCACCCGATGACCCGGGTTATACTATACACTTATATTTCATGCTTATACCAAAGCTCACGATCAGGGCGCCCACCACCCTGTCGACAAATAGCGATCATCTCCGCCTTACGCGTATTCAACGGTCTTCGCTTATAGCTACGTACGTGTAATTTTCTTCTGTATGTGTATATCTATACACGCACGTGTGTGTATATATATAGGTACATACGTATATATATATATATATATATATATATATATATATATATATATATATAAGCTTGTATATGATATATCTACATACTTATGCGTACAATATAAGCCTACGGCACGTGGCTCGTACGTGCTTTTACGAGGCGGGAGAAATATAATATCACTTTCGCATCGCGAGGTGGATATTATACCTATAAGGCACAAGTAAGGGAGAACACGGCAAAATGGGAATAGCTACGAAAATTATAGGTCAATAACAGGAAAATGTCACAAATATTTCGATTCGATGTGAACTTGAATCGAACTCCAATGCTAAATAATTTATCGAAATGAGTGAAGCATCAATATATTAGGTACATACATATATTAGGGTGATCCAGAAAAAATTATTCTTTTTTTTCTTGTTTCCAAACAGGTTCAAAAGTTTCATTTAGTTATAAAGATACGCCTGTTAAAATTTGAGCTCTCAATATTAATATTAAGAGGCGGCGCATCGCGAATTTCTATTTCCCATTTAAATAACATGGGAAAATTTGTTTCTGCTTCTTCTGATTTTTATAACTATCTAACGATGCGTCATACAGAAAATCTACAAACATATTTTTGTAGAAAATTGAATGCTCTACAAAAAAAGGTCTCCTGCACTTTGTTGATAAACTTATTTTAGAAACTCATTTTTTGTCAGAAGGGTGGTTCTTTGAACTCGAATATCATTCGAATGGCTAAGTTTATCAAAAAAGTGTAGAAGACCTTTATTGTAGAACATTCAATTCCCTACAAAAATATGTTTGTAGATTTTCTATATGACGCATCGTTAGCTAGTTATAAAAATCAGAAGGAGCAAAAACAAATTTTCCCGTGTTATTTAAATGGGAAATAGAAATTCGCGATGCCTCACCTCTTGATATTAAAATTAAGAGTTCAAATTTTAACGAGCGTATTTTTATGCCTAAATGAAACATTTGACCTGTTTGGAAGAAAAAAAAAATTTCTTTTTTTTTCTCTAATCACCCTAATATATATGTATATCCAGTATATCAAACAAGAAGAATGAAATATGAGATTGATGTTAGTTTTTAATTAGAAGTAAAGGACAATGGAAGAAGTTTATTCGTTAATCGTTGCGATAAGGTGAAGCCATATTCGAACAAGAGGCGGCACTATAAGGGGAAGCACTGTCGATATTGGACTAATAAGTAAAATGTAAAAACCCATTAGAGGTGTATACCTAGATGATGGAATTTCCTCGACGAGGTGATTCCCGGTGTTTATTTCAGTTTTTCGGACTTGAAAATTAGTTGCGAAGAAAAGGGGTCTGTCTGACAATGAGGATATATTCTGAATAAATCGAAATATTTTCGTGATTAAAAAGTGTTACAGGTCTCTGCCGTCAGTGCACATATGACATATAACAGCTCAGTTTCTCGCGAAAATAGTAGCGAAGAATTGCGCATATTTAAAGTATTTAGTTATATGATTGAACAAGGTTGGATATATACTTGCAAACAGTGAAAAATTGACCGTCTCTCATAATTGCAGCTGCGCAGCCCAACGTATATGTGCTTCGAGTACCTAAGCTCCAGGCACGTCGTGACCGACGTGGTGTCGCGTTACGTGCATGGCTCCGACCCTTTGGTCAGGAGGTGCAGGAGGCAGGAGGTGAAAGCTGCGTCCAGGCTTCGTCTATATAGTTGCTACCCATATATATATATATAGTTGCTACCCATATATATATATATATATATATATATATATATATATATATATATATGTATATGTATAGGAAATCGCATTCCTGTCGCAACCTCGCTATCCGCGGATTATTATCCTCATTCCTGGTCGTTACATGTCTCATACATCGTATGTGTATGTATATATGGACATTTGTTCTAGATGAACTTTTCTACCGTAAAAATTGAACCAGAGTTAGTCGAAAAATGACCCGACCCTTTTTGAAGTATGAATAAGGCACGGGATCACGGACCATCTAATAATATATCCGGAATATATTTTTAGAAAATTGTCATATTTTCTTACGAATGAATGACGAAAGAGCGTAGAAATTTCGCAGAGGGAGACTTTTCATTTTGGGGCGGCGAGACGGTGCAGGTAACCAATGTTTGAAAGTTAGTGGTCTACAAATTCACATATTTTACTCTACAAAAGAGCCTGCATCTCGATTCTCTGCTGTCTTCACACTGGTCATGACATCGAGAGGTCAACATCATGGAGATATTCAGTCGTATTGGTAGAGGCCAGAGGGAGAAAAAGAAAGAGAAAGAGAAAGCTAAAGAGATATAGATAGATAGATGGATAGATAGGTATATAGATTGTTAGATATCTTCATTATGACCATAACAATATTGGCCAAGTAGTTAATACAGAAATTACAATGAGTGAAGCAGGATGAGGTGATACTGCAGTTGTGTAGTGATGAGAGAGAGAGAGAGAGAGAGAGAGAGAGAGAGAGAGAGAAAGAAATACGGAAAAAGCGACCCGCTGTTATATACGCATATCGTCGGCTAATTGTGCCCGGCAAGGCAAGACCGCACGAGCGGCATCGCCCTAGGCGATCGCCTGCTGCTATCCGATCTCCGTTGATTAGGCGGGATCAGACCCCTAAGGCAGAACCATCTTCTTTCTCCCTCTGCCTCTTTTACTCCTTACTTTACATTTCTTCTTCTTTTTCTTCTTCTTCTTCTTCTTCTCCTCTTTTTTCCCTCGCGTCACGATTAGCCCAACTAAGCAGGCGAGTAACGAGCCAGCGACAAGATGTCGTATATACCCATATATCTTTTATATACATATATACGTATATAAACATACGTAGCAGTTTGCGGACGCACACCTGACCGCAACCGGAGACGCCATGCGACGCCATGCGATACCAACGTGCGCCAGGGCCCAGTAGCCACATCTGGGAATATTATTGTATTGCATTGCATTGCATTGCATTGTATCGTATTGTATTGGATTGTATTGTGAAAGTGTTGTATACGTAGTTGCTCCGTTTTATCTCATTATCCGCCGTTTAACCCAAGGTCGAGTTTATCGCCGAAGACCCGGAGTTTGAATCGATCTTTCGATCGACTGTATTAGGTATATAGGCAGGCGGAGACGATATGTGTAATCGTTGGTGCAGAACGTTGTGAAAAAAAGAAATGAGAAAAAACTTGACCAACGTGAGTTGTTATTACATAATTATATATGGATTAAACAATATTTTTATGAGTCAGCTGCGAACACATTATTCTGACTGAGAGATAAACAACGCGAAATCCTCGCCGGAGATTCCAGCAGAATCTATACTCCATATTCGATATTTCCACATATCTTTTCGCTAAAGCCCTGACTAATACGATACTCGGCGATGGGATAACATAAAAGCCGGGAATCGGAAAGCTATACAATATAAATCGCACAATCGGCTTATGATATGATATGCTATACCTACCTATACCTATAAGTTCTATGGGTAAAACAAGTTCGGTACCTGCAGGACCTGCACAGATCTGATTTTTCAAACATATATGTTTACCAATTAAAAAACTGAATTGGCTCACTCTTCCGAAGTACAGGTACCTACATTATACTTACACATCATCGACCTAAACGTGAGCGGGACAACTTTTCCATCACGCTTTTCAATTCACAATATAATCAAAGATTCAAATCCGGTTCTGATGCAGGGTAAAGTCGGGAAATCTCGCGTCTGCGTATATACCTATATATATATATATATATATATATATATAACTTAATAATGACATCGTATACCATGTGTAACAGGATCGTGAACTGGAGTTCCTGATGCATCGCACAACCATTCGTACGACTCTTATTCCAACGATTTCAGCGATTTTGGGTGTTCGAAATGAAGTTTCATCGTTTCCTAGAATCCTTGCACTTAAATTGATAACAAGGATGATGTAAGCTGAAATTTGTCGAACTGTAAGTCTTCATTACTCCCGGTCGCTATATTATCGCACCTAGAATTTCCGCGACGTGGGTGCAGCTGACGTCACGTTTACAGCTCGGGTTTCGCTGATCGACGTTGTTTCATCTATGACTTATAGGTATACCTGTACAGTTGGACATGGTACGAGGAACGAGGAGACTGTGTGGCAAAGCTCAGCACGAACGGAACGAAGGCTCACGCTGCTCGCGAGACCGTAATAACGGAAACTGCATTGTGCAAGGCGCGATGATGAAGATTGATAATGACAGAGGCAGGAGTGGCTTTGAATTATAATCGAGTGGAATAAAATTAGTCAAACGGATTGACGATTAACTGCCATGTCATTCGCTGGAAGTTGAATCCTTATGAATTAATCCCGGACTTTAATTATATACCTAGAAAGCTCGCTTCAGTTATAGAACTTGGTTGACATTAATGTTTTTGTAATTAAAGTCTTTATAGTCAGATTATTTACATTTATCTGTATATTTATTTATTTCACACCATATCACATGATTACAGATAATTTATTATTGAGGAAATGGTTTTATCTGTAGGTACACGGAACCCTATACTCGTATATACATGTATACCTATACCTTACATAGGTAGCGACTATTTTTGATTATTCATAAAAATTAACAGTGTTTACCAAACTTTCATATTTATTTTCCAACACGCGCGTTATTATAAATCGTTCATATATTACTAAACTTTATAATCTACGTATAATATAAGAAAATTCTTACTATATACAATATGTATACTATACACCGTATAGCTGCAGTGTATAGTCCTCGATAACATTCTGTCACATCATCGATTATACGGAGATTTGCACGTTCGTTGATAACAATTTAAGTACGGTTTCAAGGACATCGATAAACTTCTCTAGGTGTATTCAATTAGGAATTAGAGTTCATTAAACGTCCTTTGTCTCTCTATATATGTATTTTACAAGAACAAGAGCTTGCTCGGGTAAATGATTCGTGGCTGCCGCGCCGAGTTAGTATAGGGGGGAACTCGGCTGCGATTCGCTGCCGCGAATCTTGATATTATAATTCGAGTGCGAAAACTCGAACTATCTGTAAGAATTATTATGTGAGAAAAAGAAAAATAACCTCCCAATTGTTTTCAGTTCATTACCTTTCATCTAAATTCATTTTAGGATATTCCAGACTACTCTTCAAATTAGTCTCCCGCATTTTTATCGGGCGAAGATCGAGAAATTGAATAAAATTAAACGTGTTTATACATCGTCTGACAAGCGCAGTGATAATTTACAGCTTAGGTGTATAGTAGAAGACTGAAGAGCGACGATAGAATCGATGTTGCAGCAGTCAGTTGAAGCGTTAATTCTTGATTGCTTTCTCTGATGTCTCTACTCCATCTTCGTCGTATATTTACTAGATAAAGCGATATTGCTGTGGTCTGTGGCCGATGTGTTTACACGTGGTAATTGAAACGACTTTCAGTCAATTATTTTTTCAAGTTCTTCTTTTCATCATCGAATCGTGAAAAAAAAAAAAACGAGTTCAAAGAAAATATGAATGTAGAAAGAACAGAAAATCATTATCGGTCAAAAATTGATGCCAATCACGACCACGGGCACCGATTTATACATGATATAATGATCACTCCACGTTCATAGTTTAGCTATATACAATACGATATAATATATATATATATATATATATATATATATATATATAGGTATATGCCAGAGGTCGTGGTGGTAAAGTAACCCGAAGAGGACTATATCATGATATAAAATTATATACATATACAATATAGTACATAAAATAAGCACATGAATAATGCTCATGCATGATAGGAATATAAAAGGCGACAAACTGATATCTCGATAACTATAGTATACCTATATATGCTATTGCGGACGGAATATCCTTCTTCCTTTTCTGTTCAAGGACCCGTCCTGGTCTATATACGAAGCCTCTTGCATAATAAGTTTATATCACAAGGGGCGCCCTGTGATTATAGTATATGAGATGCTATATAGCTATGAGATGCGATGTGAGAGATCTGTGCGTATGTAGGTATATTGGGGTACCAAGTCCTCTGACCGACGGCAGGGTTCCTTATCGTTACGAGTATCAAAAGTCTCTTTGGATACCTACGGCAAACATCGTCGGTGGCCCGAAATGCCAACGACTTCCAAGACGCGTATATGGTACATGCATACATACATATAGTATACAGGCACACAACTTCGTCTTACGTTAGCACCCCAATTGTTTATGCTACGGAAGATTCTGAGAAGCGGTCCCAAACCGTACCCACGCGCGCGAGCTATCGATCATTTAACACACTGCAATCTATAGCCATATTGTACATTATATCTATACCTGTATGGCTATATATGTATAATAGGCAAGCGGCCAGTTTCATACACGCACGTTACTCACCTTATTGTTGATTATCGAGCAATTTTTGATTCAATCCAGTAAGCCGGAATTCATGGGTTTCGATCGATTTAGGGAGAAGAGAAGACAAATAAGTATGCAGCAATTTATCGGTGGAAAGTATAGTTACCGAAGAAAAGGACACATATATAAGGCGAGTAATTATAGTAGGCATATAGATATACATGCACAATATGTATACATATAGTCGACCTACATGATAGCGGTAATATTATACACGTACGCGTGTTCTGTCGCCCTGGTGCCATTGTCGTGTTCTCGGGACTGTTCAGTGCTGTAATAACGAGAAAAAAAATGTATTTCGCTGAAAGACATATGGTGCTAGTGACAAGTAGCGACTAGCTTACTTACTTACCTTAGAATTCAGCGATATAACTCCGCGACGATCACGCGGCAGTCGCCGGGACGCCAAGGCGCCGCGACGACGCGTTTTCCGTACTCGCGGTGCAGCTGCAACGGTTGAGAAATACGAAAATAAGTACCCGTAGTATAAAGAAAGGAACAAATTTATTCCAACAACCATAGTATATAAACACTTGAGACGAAATTATGATCAAGCATAAACTTTTTGGCAGCTAAAAGTAAGGTGAACTACAACTGATTCTATAGTGTTATCAACATCCAGCAAAGGAATTGTCCGCTAAAATGTACGTCAATTGCCTCAAGATGTGTACCTATTACTCGACTGGGTCTAAGACACGCATTTACTTCGAAAAATGTCCCAAAACTTATAAGTAATATATATATATATATTATTGTTATCGTTGTTGTCATTATTATTATTATTATTATTATTATTATTGTTATTGTTATTATTGTTATTATTGTCCATCCAGTAAGCAACTTTGTGTCCGAATTGTCGAGCGGTTGTACGGGAACTTCGGCGAAAGAAGTGGACACACTGCAGGTTTCTAGTCTGTCGCGATCATTGTCGGGTGGACTTCACAATCACCATCACACCAACCACCACAATCTTCACCACGTCCATCACCACAACCACCACAATCATTCGAGTCACCCGAGTCATTCGAGTCCAACTCCAGCCGCCGTCTCGATGCATTCAACTTCGAGTAGTTCGCTCACCAACCATCACCACCTCGATGACAAAGGGTCCTCGCCTCCAGGGGCGTTGCATAGCTCGACAAACAGCAACGCCTCGACACCAAGCGCCCCTGCAACTCCGACGACAGGATCCGAAGCATCACTGGCAGTCTCAGGGACGAACACTGCAACAGCGTCCTCGACCAACGGCAAACCCCCGTTCAGCTATGTCGCTCTGATTGCTATGGCCATTCAACACAGTGCCCATAAAAGGGCCACTCTGAGCGAAATCTACGCTTATATCACCGCCAAGTTTCCGTACTTTGAAAAGAACAAGAAAGGGTGGCAGAACTCGATACGGCATAATCTTTCTCTCAACGAGTGCTTCGTCAAGGTTCCAAGGGAAGGAGGCGGCGAACGGAAAGGCAACTACTGGACACTGGGTAAGATACATTTTTTCTTATCCCTGTTTCAATACTTGTCGCAATTCTGTCCTTTATGCGATAATAATCATCTGGACATTCTTTGGCCGTAAGCGACATGGAAAAATGAGATTCGGAGCTGGATATTCAGTCTTTGAGTAGCAGGAGCAAGGTTAATTTGACCAGACCTTGATAACGCAACGATCGATTTCAGTGTCCGGATTCTTTGAGATCTTTCTCGTCGTTGATTCGAATCAGTTTTTCAGAATGATTTCCAGGTCCAAGGAGGGGTCTTCTCGATGACCGTCAATGTTTGTTCCAGATCCTCAATACGAGGACATGTTCGAGAACGGGAACTACAGACGTCGTCGTAGGATGAAACGTCCGTACCGAAGTGCTCCGTACCACAAACCGCTCTTCGGAGAACCGTTCCCTCCGGCTCATGTCCACCTTGGGGCGGCAACGAGAAATCTATTTGCTCATCCTCCACCTTCATACCCGCCTGCATACTCACGCTACGACCCGTGGAGTCTTCAGCAATCGCAGCTTTCTTATTCCCCCTGTCAGCCGGTGAGTAAGACTTTCATCTTTCCAGCAGTTCGTATCGACGTGTTTCTCATTCTCCTCATCATTCGGTTCTCCATTCTTCTTCTCATTCCCGGATCGATTTTCACCCCCGGCATTGAAAATCTCGCGGTTCTTTTCAGCTCCAGCCGCAGTTGCAGCCTGTCCAATCGATGCAGATATCGACGATGAATGGATACAGTCAGCTCGGTTCTTCCTTAAGTAAGTTTAAAGCATCGTGCCAATCGCCGGACACGAGCGAATCTTCAAAATTAGAAATGCTTTGACTAAAAATCCTCGAAGGTAATTACCTCGATGTTCCAGGCGCTGGCACAAACTCTCCGGGATCTGTTGGTGCCGGTTCATTTGGCAGTAGTTTTACCGCGTGTACTGGGAAACACGACACAGGGATGAGCTCCGACCCCATGTCAGCCAGATATCCTCCCTACTGGCCCGATGGTAGGTACTTATCGTGTCGATTTCTGATTCACCCTAAAATTCACTAACACACACTTCACAGAGTCTCGATACATCTTCTAATTTTGCTTCTGAATATGCGATGACGTGATATTTTACATTCCTTGTCATACCCGATGAAGTCTCGGAATATACTCATTGATTCGTAAATTCACAAACACACTGACAATGTGTCATTGAAACCAAACAAAGTATATTGGTCTTCGGTTGAAAAATGATTAGCCACTCTCCACATTATTTCCAATGAAGCGTTACTCGTTTCGATTGAAACTTTACTCTTTTATAGTTTTGAGTGCATGGCTCGATTTTGACTCCAAGCAGAGTGAAATCCGATTCCATTAGATGAAGTTATCGAATTTTTATATTTCCAGACCTCTATAATAGTATTCGAACAAACGCAAACGGGTCGAGAGAAAGTTGGAAGGTCTGTCCGACAAACTGTATCTTTTCTTTTCTCGCATAATAGATTATGTTTCCCCATGTTCAAAACGGTATAATATTGAGCAGGTCTCTCAATCATAGAATATATATATATATATATATATATATATATTCTTTTTCAGTTGATTTTTGAAATTCATAAATTCAAATCCGCCGAATGATCTCGAACACGACTAGACAAAAAAGAGATCCAAAATCGACAGGATTGCACCTTTAGGTGATGGTAAACAAAAATGGCTATATCTCTATCAATTCGAACGTTTTCTTATACGAGAAAAGAAATTGAACTTGTAATTTTTTCACTGACAATCTGTAATTTTCACATACCCCATAATATTTCTGCTAATCAAACGTTTCCCTGGGTACAACGCAGATATATGCTTGAGACTGCATATTTGTATACCTGTGTGCATGCATACATATATAGCTGTATAATTGGCTTATTCCGAAGAGGTAAAATGTAAGAACTTCGGTAATTGCTTATCATAATGAGAAACTATGTATAAACTGCGGTGAAGCATCGAAGATTTCAAAACGCGATTGATTGGTGCGAAGAATTCCGATTGTTTCGCACCACGTGCTCGTTTACTCGGGACACGATATCGCCGACTATTATAGTCGCCGGACGTTCGAAGCCGCATATATGTTGCTATTCCTTAGCCTCTACCACGTACCGCGATTTGAAAATTAAAGTTGGAACAAAAGAGGAATTCCCCGTGTGCAAGAAATTTCTTCAATTAATTCATGAAAAGTCTCGATTTCCGTCAATGATGTTTCAGTAGTGAGTGTCAAGGAGGAGCCTGGCAGTACAACGGGGACGACGTCTAGCGGCGTCGGGACGATCGGCGTCGGTGCAAGCATGGTCGGTTCGTCGACGTCTTCGAGCGTTTCTTCCTCCGGTTTTTCCGGCGTCGATTTTCCATCCCGCCCAAAGTGTTTCATGTGAATATCACGCCTAAAATAAGATAGGTAATAGGTATATACATAATATACAATATATAATATAACAATCACTATAATAGTATGTATAGTATAGATATGTAAGTGTATAAGTATGTAGAAGTGCGGTGCGAAGCAACGAATAATATTTAATTGTTTTTTTTTTTTTTTTTTTTTTTTCCATGAATCCAAATTCATTGGCGTACACATTTTAATATTTCAACGCTCTGTTTTCGTCTTTGTAATATCACTTTCAACGTCTAATTAGCTGTGCATGATTATCGAACTGAAGTATGAAAATAGGTTTATATTATGATACACCTATTATACATACCTATACTCTTTGCTGTCGCGGTCTTTTATATCGCTAATCCTATATTGATTCGAATGTTCGAATCGTTCATAAGTTACGTGCTTGAGAATGTGCTGCTAATTAGCTAACTCCTGAAATATCAAGTATGGAATTCGATTTCAAAACCGTTCAAAGGGGTTTTATACACCTGCGAAGATATATCATTGGTTTTCCTCGAAATTACATCATTTTACAATAGTTTTTTCCAAATTTGAACAAGGTTCCGACGAAAGATGAAAGATGCGACAAAGACTTTCTCTTCGGTAGACTAAATTTATCTTATTGTAAAACGAAGTACATAAAATCTCGAATAAGCCCTAATTAGGTGTGAAAATCCTATTGATCAGTTGTGAGAGAACTAATGTAACAAGTCAATGGAATATCTACCAGGGATTTGAGGAAAATTATTACTTATACAAGGTGTATATAACGCCCTGATGAAAATAGAATAGTAAGAGTATAAACGTAGATGTAAATGTAAGTGCTAATTATTCTATCTGCGTCGTAATAATATTGAAAATTGAAACTGCGAGCTGGTGCCGAAATGCCCGAATAATGGAAATAGATATCGCTGTTGTATATTGTAGATGATATATTATTCTAAGGTGAAATCGTTAGGACATAAGTTAATGATATTTCTCTAGTAGGTAAATGAAAAACAAGCATTATGTACCAAGTTTTGTCTACTTTGTCGTTGGACGATTTATTGAACATCCTACACAATAAAAACTCGTAAAAAACTACGTTCCCTAGTTTTATTTTTCATTCTCAAACTATCACTTGATTATCGTCACTTATCGTATCATAAATTCATATTTTCGACTGCAGCTGAAGCACCTATACATATATAGAAGCTCTTCAGAGCTGTATAAAAGGAGAATACCACTTTCCATATAAATCTATGGAAATATGATATACATTCATATTCAATTTGTAAAATAGTTACTTAAAAGGGGAAAATAAATTTGAGTTTGTTTATCGTGAACTTGTAGTATAAATATGGTGTTAAGTTTCAATCCTTCCCATTTCCCATTTCCGTTCTAGTTTCCAAATTCTTTTGATCTTCGTTGCGTTTAATCTGACGGCTGTGATTCAAACCAAATTATGGAAAAGATAGCCGCCTCTGTTTTTTTTTTCTTCTGGTATCTTTGAAAACATCATACGTTAACTCTTCCTCGCACAATACATACACCATATGATTGCCGCACCATGCAAAAATGAAAAAGGGCGAATCCCATCATCGCGGTTTCAAAGATTCCTCAACTTTTGAGGATAAGTTGTATAGCTGTATACGTGTAAGGTATCCCAGATAGACAGAACCACCTCATATTGGTATATCATATTGCGGTCACGCGTGCGTCACATATCGGCCCTCCTCGCAACTACATAGGTATGGCTATAGGCTTCTTGTGCGTCCCCATATTGCATCCATGTCAAGTAGGTATCTCACGTGCTCACGATGCACTGTATGAGGGAAAATTGTCGTCAAGCTTCTAGCACCCCGTGCAGTCATCATGTATGCCTTTTGATATGCCACTGATATAATATTCGTACATAAGTCGCATCGGCATCAATGGCTCGAGACGTAGCTCAAATTCACACGATCATATGAACGCGTATAAGAATTGTTGTCATACAACGGAAGCAATATGCTATGGTGATATGTAAAACTAGTTCAATGCACGGCGTGACGTGATCATGGCTGTCTATCCGAGATATAAACGATCACTGCCATATATTAATAATTTCAATGGGGTTGTATCAATACGAAGTAAATAATGAGTGATTAATTATTATTCATGCCTACACGACATACATATACGTATATACTATACGATATTACGCAAAGTTACAAAGAGTTGAGTAATATTCTGACAGTGTGTTTACTCAACGTATAAGTATAATACGATATACAATTATTCACCTATACACATTACACTCCACCGCGCAGCGCGAAGATTCTATATATCTCTTATTCTCTGAATAAATTTTTATAACAATGACGATGTATCGTTATTTCGCAGAAATTCAACTTTCGCATGTTCTCTCCTCCTGTATTGCAAGCATTTCACACACGCACACAATGCTGACAATGGATAAGTATTCTTAATTCCATCCACCGACACCCCGCATCGTCCGATGATTAATTGACGCATAACACACATCACAAACAATACGATATGCCGGATATGCGTGAACATTGTTCCAAGACTATACGATGGACATAACATTTTGACCATAGATAATTCGAGATTCTTTTAAGAAAGGATCGATTTTCAAATGCATTTCATCAGCACTTCTTATCGCGGAAAGAGATCGAGTTGAAGCCATCTGCGATTGCATCGTTCCCCTGATCATCGGACAACATATGTTTGTTCCACTTGGGACGTGATTTTTGGATCTCATTTATACCGGCTTATTTGATTTCTCGTCCGTCTCTGGTATAGGAGAGAAAAAACTCGGAAGAAGTAGAAGGAGGGGATGGAGAAAAAAAGCGTTGTCTCTTGTTTATTCTAAGAAATATGTCGACAGATTGTGACCCCGAGATATATAGAGAGAGAAATGGATTTATCGTATCCTAGGGCAGTTGCCCCTATGAAATTCAGCATGTAGATTCATTGTCGTTTGTCAGCTTGAACGTAATGCGTGTGAAGAGAATGAAAAATAAAAAAAATAGTTGACACACTGCAGATGATAGTGTACCTAATAATAAGTTCTTATCAACATCGTGAATAAGACCAGTGAGACGAAGCATAGGAAATAAATGAAAAAGAAAGGGGTGAAAATCAAAGACGAAGACATTATTATACACATATATGCATATATACAATATACATAGATGCGTATAGCTATTTATTGCCGGAGCATCAGGGTGCATATGGTGTGTGGTGTAGTTGAGTCGCTGTCAATCTTAATATGATTGTTCTGGGGAAAAAAAAGTCTGGAATCGATTCGGATATAAATAACGGATGAAACTGGCATAAAAAATACCTAAAACCGATGGTATGAAGAATTAGCTGTAATAAACCGAAGCCTGAAAGTATGTACGTATGTACATACCTATACGTTGTAAAAGCTCTGCCCTCGATTGATCGTTGCAAAAAGTCACGCCCGGAGGGTGCAGCACGTTGTGAAGTGGTGACGGGGAACCAATAGGCGGTAGTGTTTATAAACCAATGTTTAGCAAACAGTTGGTCTCGTAAAATTTATATCCTCAATTAATAAGCAACACAGACCTCCTGTGTCGACAGTGCAGGCAGCTTGCCTTGCCGATCGCATCACGGCTCGCGAGTATATATTATAAAGGTATAATACCTATATAATACCTATACCCCACGATTATCCTCGATGATCGTTTCACTTTTTTCCGTTTCCATTTCCTCTCCTTCTTCTTTCCATAACTTTATTGGCCGTCGGTCCGAACGAGAATCATTCTTTACCTGAATTAACATCATCATCTTATCTATTCCACCAGCCACACCGTCCCGGACAGCAAAAAACTTTGACAGACGTCCCCGTAACACCTCCATAAGTCCATAAGATATATCTTTAGAAGTTTTTCGTTGTCTGGAATACAGCAATATAGAGGTGTATGTCCCCCCGTGAACCGATATACAGGGGTCGAATATACTATACTCCATTTCTGATTTCGTGACAAACGCTAAGCAGATTGGTCGGGGCTTCTCATTGGTTGAGAGACTCAGGTATAATAATAGTACAGGTGTTTCGAGTGATGGCAGGTAAGAGGTTCCTATTCGAGCAGCCTTTCATGCATGGAGGAGATAGCTATCGGAGGTATAACAAGCTGACGGGTATATGTATATCCAGTGAAGCCTTTCCCCTTCCTAAGATCATTCAAAGTTGACCAATTGATCTTTGTATAGGTATACGTATAAAATCAACACATCGATCGGACATCCTGAAATCCTTTTCAAATATGAAGAAATAAAGTTAAAATTGTCAGAGAATTGTTGGGTATGGTGATCGATGTTATATATCACATATTTTCATACATTACATCAATTTCACCTGTTTTCGTGTAGCCGCGGTAGATCACTAATGTATACCTATAAGTGGTACAGGTAAGTTACATATATACATCTGACGCATTACACATCATCTCGTTTGGCGTTAATATCACTGAAACGCGTCTCATATACGTGGATATTTGTCAGCAAATAGGAAACATTCGACGTGAAAGAACGTTTTGTAAAGGTGTCGTAGAATTGTATACACGTCGAATGGAGTTATAATATAGGGTGCATCTTTTACCTACAGACATGGCTGCTTTATGATGCGCGCGGTTACAGTTAAGACAACGAATCCTCATTATTGAACAAAAATGGTGCCCGAAAAGTACGCGGAAGTACCTGAACAACGCCACGTAGCTTACATTTTCACTATACTTAACGATCTGTATACCCTGTTAGTGAGTTAAGATAATCTTCATATATCGGTATATGCATACCAATGAAGACAATTACTTAAAATAGATTGATACCATATTCGAGTTCGCTAATGCAATTCTATATTGAACGCAGGTCAATTAAAGAATCACATGTCCCCTATTTTCTGATAAATATGGTAGATCATCGATGAAACTGCAGCGGTAGATAGATATCTGATGGTAAGATGCGAGGAAGGCTTTCATATACCAGGGTTTCTCGATTTTTCGAAAACCCGGTGACTATTTTTCAGAACAGCTTATAGGCTACGCTGCACATATGCCCGCAGTTGCAGTGGCTTGAGAGTAGATCATACGGATGGTGGATGCATGTGTGTACAATCTAGATATGTGCATGTATATGTCTGGTATGTAGGTATAAGCATGTATGTATATATGTATACAACTATAGGTATATATGCGTATGCGAGATCGGTAATAGGTATACCTATAACACGTGAAAATATATGTATGCAGATATATATACCTATATACATATATATATACGTGTATATTATACGTATACATAGTATATAGTATACATATAGGTATAAGTTATAACGAACGCGGTCAAGAATTCATATTCCGATTCCGGGAATTGTATTTCCGACTTTCCCTCCAATTGTTTGATAATTACGCAGCACTCTGAACATAAACATGTGATAAACACGAGATAGTTTTAGTGTAAGCTTATACAAATATACCCGGCCTCGCGTCGCCCTCTCGCCTACTAGGCTTCTCACGTCTTTCCACGATACAAAGATAAGTAAACTTTGCGAGAGTCCCTCGTGATTGAATTCCCATATACTGATTAACGCCCGCCGAAGTAACACCGCCTCGTGCGATTATAACGGATTGAACGAGCAAATATACATAAGGTATGTATACACTGTACACATCTCATTTATATAAAACACAACAAGATTAAAAAGAGGGAAAAAAACAAGTGAACGGATCTTTTCACTTTTATCATATGGTATATATAGCCTATCCTATAGGTATGTATATACTTGGGTTTTACTTTTTGTTCTTTTTTTCTTTTTCCAGTTCATTGCCTATAACATAGTGCCCCGCTAAGTAAAGGTGTAACTCCGAGGGTAGTTGTATGTATGTTGCTTAAGTTCAACCAATGACAGCCGCAGGAGATTTGATCGAATTATGTTTTCAAGCGTTGTATACGTGTACCATACGTATATACCTATTATATGTATGGGTTTATTCTTTCACAAAAGCTGTTGCAATTATTTCCTCGTTTTCATAATATGTCTTTGCTTCGGAATAATTTATAGTTTTTCCTATCCCGCAAGCCTTCAAAGTCGACCAGCCCATGGTTCTTCTCTATACTATATCGCTATAGATCCTAGATGCTATACAGGATTAAAGTCACCCCCTTAACCTATAAGTTCTTCGTGTTGTATCCGTCGCATAGCTATGTCGCACGAGTGGATCAATTTTAACGACAAGTTTTTACTAAAATATATCTTGAAATTTCTGAATCTGGTATTGAATTTGAGGAAATAAATCTGAAGAAGGGCTTCGGAAGGGGAGAGAAAAACGTGTTAGACCGATTTCATTGATAGAATAAATTGCGTTTTACTGTAAGCAAAATATTGAATTGCGAAATTTTTGCCGAATGATAAGCTAGGTATATACCTATTCCCTGGAATTATCTGGAAAAATAGTTATGGAACCAAGATCTCGTACAGACATTAAAATTCTGATTTAACCAGAATTCCCAGCTTTTTATACACACATCACCGTGTAGAGAATTATTTTTCGCTTTTTTTGATCGCGTTATTCCGCACTCCGTTCAGGGCCGCGCGACCGCCGCAGCAGCAACGGAAGAGGAGCCAAAGCGGGGTCGCCGTCGAAGTCAAGCCGTTGAAAGACGGCCGACAGCTGAGTGAAAAGAATGTCTCCAACATATTATATGCCCTCTGCTGCAGCTTCGAGCTTCGGGTGGATCGAACTCTTGAAACTTTATCAAGTCCCGAATAGATTGCTGCAATATGTCTTTCGTCCGATGCATATCAAACAAACGCCATAAATTCAACTATGATCGGAAATAAAGACTAACAATAAGACAAGACTTTGTGGTTACTTTTAAATTTTCAAAAAAACATTAACTCTCTCCGAAGGGCTTTACCCTGTTACAATTTCCGGGTTATTCTAAAGAATCGACACACTTTCCCACAGAGTTTTCCGAATTGTGACGAAAATTTCAATCTTTTATACTTTGTTTATTAATTTTTTAGCAATTATCTGAAAAATTCTCGACCAGGACCTTCTCCTATTCGTATAGTAGGTATAGGTGGGTATAATCGTCGGCCGACTGCGATGCGACTCCTGCTGCTTTACTTATATTTATGTTGGAGTAAAGATGGTCCGCGCGAGGTACTAGGGGGCAGAATGACGTATAGCGACAGGCAGGCGTGCGGACCGTTTAGGCGACTATTAGCCGGGACGGGATTCCACACGTGCGTGTGCTCCCCCTTGATTCCTGCAGCAGTCTTTTTCTCAGGCAGTCTTTTGCTTTCCTCCTATTTTTCCTATTTCTTTACCCTGGCTACCTTTTCTTATTCATTTTTCTCCGCACTTTGCTCGCGCGCGAGTCGCGTCGACGCGTTATAGCTGGATGCACACGCATACCCTGGGTAGGCTGCGTCCAAAAACTGCTTTGGATTGGGAGTCATAGTCTCGGGCAGAGGCGAAACTACTCGATCAAGGGTTGCCTCTTCCAGCTAATAATTAATCGCGAAAGAAAATCCGGATCCCGTGTCCTCGCGTTCTCCCTATTACGTTATAGTGGGCAGTGGCACAGAGTTCCTGGCTCCTGCGGGATTCTACGAACCATGTAACACGAGCTAGCTTCATGCCCTTGATCAAGGATCAAACTGCGAGCGATAATTAACCACTAAATTTAAAAAAAAAAAACGCCCTTGTTCTCGCTTTGGTTCATTTCCAACAACCAGATATCGTCCGAATGTAGGTATTTGGACGCGAGTGCGCTTTTGTGACGTTACGTGTGTATAATATATACCTTTGGTCCCCGGGCACAAGGGATCACTGTTCCTCATATTATATGCTCCTTCGTTGACTCCGAG
Source organism: Tenthredo amoena (assembly GCA_963966615.1). NCBI lineage: Eukaryota > Metazoa > Arthropoda > Insecta > Hymenoptera > Tenthredinidae > Tenthredo > Tenthredo amoena. Next base: position 24,139,996 of record OZ016482.1, on the reverse strand, counting down.
CGCATAAAAGGGCCATAAATAACTCTCGGACCGGCCAGCTCTCCGATACAACCAACTATATACCGTTAACCGTATATAGGTATTGGTATATATACATATATCATATACACGAGGAGTCTAGCTATAGCTAGCTCGTGATGGTAAAGATTTGTTTGTGGAGCTGGCCGGGATGTCATAACGATACACCGGCGTCTAAACGCGTGGCTAAATATTTACGAACTCGTAGACCGTACAGGGTTATACTGGACGGAATATACGATCGCTGCACTTGAGCCGTTCGAACGGAAATGCGACTTTTTATTCTACTACTCACACGGGACACTTAGGCATGTTGCTAGTTCGATGATTTATATATCGCTTCTACCCGCCTTTCTTTATTTTTATTTTCTCCACCTCCTTTCTTTACATATTCTCGTTACTGCCGGACTTCAATAATAATATTATTAGTCAAAGTTTTCTCAACTTTTTGAACGATTAGAAAACGCATGCGAGTATAGACGTAGGTATAATTTCTTATAAACGAGAGGAAGTAGTAAGGAATGACACAGTGGCGCGTTCAGCGGCCGATTAATTAATCAAGTTGTTATAATATGTAGTAAATTGATAAATGGCTTGTTGGGAGGGTCGTAAATACTGTTTTATATCACGACTCTGTCTCAAAAACTAGATATATTAAATACGGAAAGCAATTAATTAGGTGGGTATAAAATGTATAGCTTAATTAGCGGAGCCGTTCCTATACGATATCATGTAGCGTTTATATGTATCGGTGTTTTATATTCGAGTGTGAATAAATACGTTGGGTCTGTGTCCTGTGTGTGTGTATATATATATATATATATATATATATATATATATATATATATATATATATATATATATATATATATATATATACATACAAACGATGCGAGGAAATTAAATGGGGAAGCACGGGACGGGGTGTCCCGTCCCATTCGTCCATTCGTCGTCAAGTGTCTACATATCATTATGCCACGTAGTATTAGTTCATTATACTACCGACATATATTCTGGCTCGAATTTTCTCTTATTAATCTCTTTCCCCGACGAGAGCGCGGTATACGTTGTCGACGAGGCAACGCGCTGCAATGACGCGGGCAATTTGTAGCGGGGTGTCAACGGAGCTATTTCTATTTTTGAGTGCGGTAGAACCTTCGTTCGTTCGTACGTTACGTTCGTTAGTTCGTTCCTTCCTTCGTCGTTCAATTTTTTCTTTTTACTTTTTATTTTCTTCAAACATCTTTTCGCCCGAACATGCCGCGACGAAGGGATCTCCATCGACCCCGACCGATCGAATTGATGGCCACATTTTTCATCTTCACAATCATGTAATTGACTGTCAACAAATTATTCTCCGAATTTTCATCTACTCTACTTCATTATAGCTGCGTGTGGTGAGGGAAAAAGGAGAGTAATAGTATGCATACATGGATATTTTATTTATAATTAGTCGATGAATTATTACTATCACTGATAATAAGGGTGAATTTTAGACAGTATTTAATTCTTCATCGATTTTCTTGTTATAATTCAGTAGATAAATGAATTGTGCAAAAACTGAGACCTGTTAGGCGATATTCAAAAGATAGCCGATTAAAAAAAAATTGACATTATACCCTGTTTTTCGCAGTTGTGCGAAAGATATTAGTATAATGAATCACCATCTAGCTATGCGAGAAATAAATATATATACGTAATCGTTTCCAATTGCAGCTCGTTGATCGTTCGTACACTATACCCAGTTCATGGTATATGAGTGTGTATATACGTATGATTCATCGCGAATACTTTTTAAGTTTCCTAAGACCATATATGTATGTCAAAAGAAGCACTACTGCACGTAGCGGCGCGCTGAGTTTCAGAATCGGAATCGCGTAGTCAGCATTGAACGCGAGGGATTTCGTAGTCAGCAGCAACTCGCACGCCTCCAACTCCGGTGGGTTCTGATGCACGGACTACGTGTATACCTACCTACCTTATGCCTACCACCTACAGCTACTTCATTTCACCTCGATGACCGCGGTAGCTCGGATATTTGTGCAGCGCGAGCACTCGGCAATTGACGCACACGTACGCGAGCTCTGAAGCTCGGAGCGCTGTGGGTTGAACCAGGCTTGAGGCTAACGTGAGCCAAAGCCAGCTCGCTCGCGCTGCAAATCCTCTCTCGTTATATATTAATTTATATATTTTACCCGGCTACACGCGTGCCTCGTAGGTCTCGGTGCCTTGCGGTAGCTACCAATGACTCGTTCTACTGCGCCAGCACTTTGACATCGAGCACGTACGCGGCGTGCTAACTGCACTGTTTTGCCAGCCGCGGTTCCTGGCTAACATAAGACTGTAGCAGAACACTTACACGCTGACTTTTATATTTATACATATTACGAAACCTAGATGCACAGATGTCTAAACGGGAAGAATTTGAATAGGCAATTCAATTCTGCGTATACATCAGCATTCAGAAACTTTTGAGACATTCCTAATTTCTGTATATTACAGAATTTGTATAACATTTTTATGAGCTGATGATGATTTCCTTTGCGGAAGCGAGTGATTGCCTTCCAGGAGTGAGAAAATTTCTCTCGTAAATTACTGCTGCGTGAATCTTTGAAAGCAAAAGTACCGGACATCTTCTGGTCGTGCAGGTTCTAGACAAATGGCGGAGGTTTGAATTTCTCCGAATTTAAGGAGTGGACAACTCAAGTGGATTGAGTCATACCGGCCATGATGGACCCGGACTCTATTTCCCGTCAGCATTGCGGCATATTTGATTTCAGACTTTGAATTTGAATTGAGAGTGTGATGTGTCAGTGTAAGCCGGCTACAGAAGGGCTGAAACACCATTTACTTTCGAATAATTCATTGAATTGACGTTTCCGAGTGACGAATCGAAACTTCGCCACCCACGGTTGAAGATGGCTTCACGGCTATAATACGTTGTTATATAAACCGCGCCGAGCTTCTGAAGATGTTTGTTAAACAGACATGCAGCGCATAATACAGTTCAATATTATTTTATAAACAGCCAGGTGTATCTATTACAGAGCCCTGTGTATTCAAAACACTTGAGCCCTGCTTACTAACTAAATCACCAAACCGATTGGTGACGTACGTTTCTTAAACGTTATTCAATCGTCGCAGGGAAATGCGATTGGGTAGGCTGTGAGGGTTTGAAGACAAGACGAGAAGACATAAATTTCATATTATTTTAATAATATATTTAAATCTTAGAATATTTATAATTGTGTGCCCTTCTTATACAATAATAATGATTCATACATTTATTTATTCTTCTGGTGAATAACTTTTCACAAATATTTTCTCTATTAATACTTCAAAGTGTTCTTATCGAAGGGAATGGATGAGAATTAAACTAGCTTGTAGTTCTCACTGAAAAGCTGTTAAAACAGTTTGAAGATTAGCAAATTTCACTAGGCGGTAAACTCTAGTCTTCTCCCAGCAGATCGTCGTCCAAGTTAACATCCTGAAACAGTTCAAATATGCTTTCTTTAGATGAGATGTCCCCTAGAGCCGATAAGACAAATCAGTTCTCTGAACTCTTCAGAAATATTCAAATATCCTCATGAAAGTAAGAAGCAGTTAATTACAGCTGTGAGCAGCAGGTAACTGATACAAACGAGGGTAAAGGTGCTCCCTTTATACCTTCTCTGTCTGGCTTAGTTAGGTAGGTAATGTTTACCGAACGGGAGTCACGCTATATTTTGTTTACAGCCTTGTTTCCATAACAACCCACCCTGAAGGCATAAAGTCCCCTACCTTAGCTAGCCTATGTTTTGTCACGCTCTGGCCGATGCTGTTACACCGAGGTTCCTCGTTACGCACGAGTCACAGGACTGAATCGATTGAATAAATCTAAAGTGAATTTAAAGAAGAACAATTTTCACCCAGAGTATATCCATAGCACGAACTAATAGAACCAGAGTCAAAAAGAAAGAAAGCCCTGGGATTTTCCCATCTCTGGTTGAAAATTAGTTTTTCGTTTCATTCGAAATTATCAAATTATCTAAAATCAAAGCTTTCACCGACAAAATATTATTCATCATAAGTTGATATCAGAGAATGACTACTGACCCTGTGGTCAATAAGAGAGAGACCAAGAAGCTGTTGGGCCTCCGGTCACATTTGTTTTTATTTCTTCTCCTCCTTGCCGGCTTGTTTTAGGTTTCTTTGGTTTATTTGACAATACTAAGCCTTGGTGGCAGGTTGGCAGGTCGGTGTGTTCGTATACCTGCTTCCCCTGGTCAGTACAGTCTGTTTTGGTAATTCTATACCCTTCTAGCGTTACAGCTAAGGCCATAATGGCATTAAAGGTACTAAAGCATCGTCTAATTGCAGTCTTTCTCTCTTTTACTCTAGCAGTGTTAAAGTCCCGCACCTTATCCCGTCACTAATTCCCTACAGTCAGATTTACAAGAGAAAAATCAGCCTCAGGGACAAATTGTTTCAGTCATGCATTTGCCATTAGCCCCACAGTTACTTGTTGTGACAACCAATGTTCCATGGAACTACTGGTAATGGTTTTTTAATGGTATGAAACTGATAGGCTTTGTTTACGGTCACTGTGATAACAGATATATATGTAGTAGCTACTTCCATTTCAGGATAAAGAATCTGTTTTCACCCATTTGCTGGATCAAATATACTCTGCGATTTCATTTACTGTGTGAGATATTCGAAAGAAAGCACCAGAAATTTTAGAACCAAATCTCAACTTTTCCAATGCTTTATTTATAAATCTCTTAATTATTTTGAGTCAAAACGTTATATGACCTACATATTTGAAAATGATAAGGGAATGCTATTGAGGCACTTTCCCAAGATTTTAGCTGGTTTTGGTCGAAAATTAGTAGCAGAATTATTAATCATTCATCGATATCTACACATTCATAACACCGAGATCCCGTTATTAGGAAAAGTACATATTTCAAGCCAAATTAGCTTTTTCAGTTACTTCTACCATAAGTTCTGTGAAAAAAAGATTTACTCAGTATTAAACTTACGGTAGTATCGATGTTCTCATCAAGTTCGAGGTCGAAGTCTAGGTCGTCGTCATCATCGGTGGTAAGCGGTCTGGCAGTACTTGATGGTTTTGTTATCTTCTGTGGTACGAGGGGCTGGGATGTAACGGATGGTTTGATTTGGGCTGTTGGAAGGCTCGCCGAAGCTTGAGGTGTGGCCGTAGCTGAGATTGGTTTGCTAATATCAATATCTAGCAGTCTGTCGGCTAAAAGATCAGCCATAGCTGGCGGCGCAGTGTCGTCAGGAGCTCCAGGGAGTGTTTCGCCCGTGTAAAAGAACTTCCCGGATTCTTCTGCAGCCTGCATTTCCTCCAGCGGTTTGCGTGCTACATTAGGCTGCAAGAATAAAGCATTAATTAAACGATACAAGAGAAGACAAATGATTAGTAACCTGAAGTGGGGTGAAACTATTGCACAGAAATTTTGGTCAATTATTTGCAACTTAGGATGTGTGAAGGCGCTAAGGAGCTGGATTGTTTGTCTTTAGCTTTGTAGTGTTTGTAAAACACGCGATAATGTGTAAAAACGAATAGGTTCAGTAGCTAAATGCGAGTAGTTGGAAGGAGTGGCATAGTAGGATAAAAAAGCTGACCTTTGAGCAAATTAAAGTTGGTTTGATGCATTTATGAAGAGCTTAGGTTTATTTTAGAGAAATAATAATGGAGAGTCTATAGCGGGCAGTCTCTATTATCTATAACAAGCGTAACCCAGCGTTAACACTTTACAATGTGGTTGTTGAGTGGCTATAAAAATATTATGTAACTGTGTAACAGTGGATTGTTATTGTTATTACAGTTATAGCCAGAGATTGTAGGTTGATTGGTTTAGGTAATGGATTAGTCTCAGCGAGATGATTTGCACTACATAAAAACAATTCATATCAGTTTATGGTTGCACAATCACCATAAACTAGCTCGACCAGTTCACTCTGTGATCGTGAATTGTGCTGGTTAAGATTCATTTCACAAGATGGTGTGAAGCCTTAACTATCCTTGAAATATTGAAAATGTGGTGTGGTACTGTACGTAGGGAGGTACAAATAAATCATTATTTATAGCTAATATAATCTAAAATGTATTTGTTATAATTGGGTTAAGGTACGTGCGAGTTAACTTCAAGATAAATATGTTGTTACAAATTAATTGTCACCACTATCGGCTTGGTGACAATGAATTATGTCCTGGGGTCAAACCTCTTGGATCCGCTACCTGTACTCTGTGATTCTTGTGTCCCCATTTCCTATCATCCTATCATACAAGCTCTTTAATATCCTTTAGATACGATGCGAATGTATTGGGCGGGGGGGGGGCTTTTGGAAATGAAATGGAACGGAATTTCAATTTTCAAATGCGGGTCTATCAATTCTGTTCCATTTCTAGGAATATCATTATTGAAATCGGTATACGCGAAAAATGACGTTTCTGCATAAAAATTTCGTATCTTTCAACAAACTGGTTGGAATTTAACGTCAATGTGTTACGGCGTGCTTAAAGAAGCATAGAATTGTATTTATAGGAGTCGAGGAAACAGATTTTGAACTTGCTATGCGTGTAGAAATTCGAAAGACATCAAATATTCTAATCAAGGGAGCATTAGTATTAAGAAAAGATCAGATATTACTCCTCAGAATATAAGTTATACACAACAGAAGAAGAAAATGTTCAAATCGAATGAAGCATGGCAATTTTTCAAGCCTGGATGTAAAATCCTGTTAATCTTAGATCTTTTTATCTCGCCGTTTCTGAGACAGAACTCCCAGCTTTCTTTCCACTTGTTCTTCGAATACTAGAGGTTCGTAAAAACAAAGATTCATTGAAATTAGCAAAAATACACAGAATAAGAAAAATCCTCGCTCTTCAGATTATCGGATTGCATCAGCATGTAATGAGTTGTTCGGAAAGGGCAGAAGCCTGGTTTCTATTGCCATTAACTCGAATATTTTCTTTCAGATGATGAATTTGAACATTGTTGAAGTTTTACAACCACCCAGTATGAATCTACTTCTCAAACAGGCAGCTATTTTCCTTCCCGTCGTTTTCCAAGACTTAATTATTGCGATAATTGTTGATTAAATTGGTCCTACCTTGACTGTTGGATATGCAGCGGCTGGTATAGTCCGCTTAGCTTCGTCTCTCAAGAACTGTTCGACTTTAAGAGCTTCCCGAAACCCAGGAAAGAGATTTTCGTATTGTTCTGGGTCTGCCAGACTCTGTCCAGCTTTTTCGCTGACGGTTGACAATTTTTCACGCCATAATTTAACCACTGAAGATATTTTACTGGGAGCGTATGCTCTGGCGAAGAAAGCAGCCTCAGGAATCCTATCCGTTTTGATCAATATATCCAAACACTTGTCGACATCTCCGAGTAGGAAATTAGACAGAAAAGAAACGTTGTTTTTCCCGGAATCGTCCGCAGCTTCTCCCAATTTTCTTATCATTCCGGCATTTCCTGTGCTAGTAGCAAGTAGAAGTAGACCACCAAAGTCTTGCGCATGATGTAAACATTCTTGAGCCAATCTCAGCTTTCCTTTTTGAGTAGCTAGCGCCGCTAGTTGGCGCCATTTCTGCTGGCTACTAGCTTCCTTAGCCAAATCATGAGCAGTCTTCAAGTCTCCTAGGGCCAAAGCTAATTCAAATCTGTGCTCTGGATCTGTAGAGACTGCTAGCGCTTGTTCTTTGAATCCCTGCGGAGAAAGGTGAGCTTAGGAAGGTGCAAACATTTTTCTCAACATTCTTTCAAAACAAAAGCTTCGAAGAAATATTCTATAGACCCGGGTTTTTCACAGCTGTCTGTTTGTATTCTTAGACGTAATTAGAAGTTATTCGAGATTTCATGAATTTTGATTGAGATTGCGTCCACCAAAGCAAAAAGTGCTCGTCGCAAGATATGGGTCGCATCGTTCATCGAAACTTTTTGAAATTTGAAGGGAATCCTGTTGTAAAATGACGTCATTTCGGGGCAAACCAATGATATATAGCGATGAGGTCAGTCTTCTGTTGATGTGAGCACATGACAAATTTTTTTTCTGTGCGTTTCCCAAAAATCACTTGAAATACAAAATTTTCGTATCTAAAAATGAAATTCATCAAATATCATTGGTTTACCCCGAAATAACATTAATCTAGAATATTTCCTCCAAATGTAGAGAAGTTCTGATGAACAGTGCAGCCTGTACCCTATGATAAACAGTTTAACTTCAGAGCAATCAATCTTGTGTAAGGCAAGGTCCATTAAATCTCAAATAATTTTGAATTATGTCTGAAAAGGCTAGTAATCAGTGGTTGGAAATAAAATCATTTGCAAGTCTAATCCGAGGAATTGATTACCTGTTTCTCTAAGAAATGCGCGACTCTTGTACGGTGCTCTTTAGGCACAGTCGGCAAGACTCTGTCCGCAGTGTCGAAGTCCTTTCTCATTACTGCGGTCTGGTATTCTAACACGGACAGCAGTAAAGCGTAAGAAACTACAGAAAGCTCCTTGTCGCATAAGTAGAGCCTGTTATCTCTGGGAACATATCCCAGCAGGTACATCGGTCTGTCCAAATGCGATATGGTAACAACTTCGCCACCCACGAAGTAATTTATTCGATTAACGCTGTTCGTGTATATGAAGCAGTCGCCGACCCAGAGACCGGTCTTTACTGCTTCGCTCATTTCGGCGACCATCTGTGAATGTTAAAAGCATTGTTCAATTTAGGGGAAGGGCTTATTATTATTATATTGTGTTTGAACGGAATTAAAAATTGCGAATGAATTTACCTCGAAAGCATCTTCTATGTCTTCCGTATTTTCGGGTACATTGTTCACCGCATCTGCATGGAATTTAAGTATGAAGTATTGATCAGCTGTTGCAAGTGCTACCAGAGATGCATTTTCAGCCCAATAAACGTGCGTCGGCTGGATATCAATACGGCGAATCAACTTCAGGGAATCCCAGTCGAAGAAGGAGAGACCAGATCCCGAAGATACTCCTAGCATGAATCCTCCGAAGATACCTAAACCGTTTCCAGAGATTAGGAGGGTAGATTCCTACATAATGAATAGAAATGAATTGACTTCTAGATGTGTTGCATTACAGTTTCTTCATTGAATCTAATTCTCACTGAATTCTGATGAGTTTTTTGGGGAAATTTGACCATAAGTATTTATTGTCGGTGTTTGCAGATTACCAAAAACAAACAATAAGAAACAGGCTTCTCAAGGAGGCCTTAAATGAAAACGATAGTATTCCATGGTAATATGGTTGTCTAGAGAAGGACTTCCTTTGTGTTTGATCGAGTGTATCTTTGAGACGTAAAATTGAGGTCTTTTTTTGCGGGTCCTTCTATCTCTAGCGTCTAGACTCAAAATGGACAAAAATCTGGTTATTTCATTCTAGATACAATTTCGCAGTTGAATAGTGAAATCGATCGTCACAGGCTGACCATAAAAGTCTGGGTGTGTTCTCAAGTTTTTCTACAACCCTAGACTCGATTACTCGGCTAAACTGGAAAATTATTGCTATTCGAACAGCAGAATGAACTCTGAAGTTTACCATCAGCTCCAAAATCAGGCTTGAAACTTTTTCTCTCTTTGAAATTCTTGAAGACCTTGACAGTGCTGGTTCCTTCCCTGACTGCGTACTGGCTAGAATCAGCAGCCCATACGAATTCCGAAGCCTGTCCAAAGGCCTTGTTCCTTAAAGCCATAGATGTGTAAATTATGTATTCGCCGTCCCCGCAAACGACCAAAAATCTCCCGTTCGGATTATGCTGTATAGTTTGTGGGTAGATTTCGCATGCCCCCATGTCCTTGACCGCTAGTGGCAGCCGCTCTCCGTCTTGGGCCTCTTCTCCCAGTGCCTTTAGATTCACTTGTTGAACCTCGCTGTGTCTTGCCCAGACGATTTTACCACCCGAAGAATCCATCGAGACGGCTGGCTCCTCTCTACCGACTTTGACCATTACGCTTCCCTCGTCGTACCCCAAAGCCACATTGTTGGATCCGCGCATGCAAGCGATTGTCCAGACTCTTTCGAATCCATAATTCAACGAGGATTCCAGGCGGTAGGTTCCCGCGTGCCAAATCCTGACCGTTCCGTCCTCGGATCCAGTGAGAACTATCGGCAACTCTGGATGAAAGCATACGGCAGATATGTTCTGGGTATGTCCTTCGAGCGTCTGGACGCAAGTTTTGTTCTGGTAGTCCCATATTTTGACGTATTTGTCGTCAGCTCCTGATATTAAATACGGTTTGTCTCCGCCATGGTAATAATCCACGCAGTTCACACCTTTCTCGTGTCCCTCGAGAGTAAAATTAGCCGTGGAAGAACCAAGCTGCCAGACTTTTACCGTTCGGTCTAAAGAAGCACTGGCAAATGTGTTGTTGTCTTTTGGATTGAATACTATCTGCATCACGTAGTGCGTGTGCCCCTCGAATACTTGTTGACAAAGCCATGATTTGTCCCAGTTCCATAGTTTTATCAGCATATCATCTGCGGTTTGAAAAAAACGGAGCCAGTGTCAGAGATTTTAATTTATTGGCAAAAAAAAAATAAAAATCCTCGTTGCAGTAGCGAAGAAAATATTACTATTGTTCATTTGTAGAGAACTCAGCTCTTTTTATTAATTGTAGGGTTGAGAACAAGTAACGATTTTCTTTATTTGCATCAAATTAATGTTTTATGCTTTTTTTATGTTCGAAGGCAGTCGCTGAGTTTTTTTTAAACAATCTGCATACAGTTTCTGCCGCCTCAAATCAAGGAGAATTGAGGATACCTAGACCTGGGCAGTAATTGCTTTCACATCGCTGGTTCTTGTGAGAAGAAGCTGAGCGAATAGAATGATTCTTCAAAACGTATCAGTAATTTAAAAAATATGGAGGAGACCAGAAGAGTCGCCAAAACATCGGAGAATGAAACCAGTTTGAGTCTAATAGACAAAACGACAAATAAAACCAGCATCTCTACATCGTTTGAAGTAAAAGCTGAATAAAAATAGCATACAATGTGATAAGGCTGTGCGGGCACTCGATTCACCCGGGTACCCGATGTTCGGGTCGGATCCGGTACCCGACGGGTTACGTTTTAGCATTACTTGCCACTATCGGGTACCCGAATCTGGTCATCGGAAACTCTCTAATTTCGGGTACTCGTAAACGTCAAGTACTCGTGAACTTCGAGTACTCTTAATTTTCGGGTATTCGTAAACTTCGAGTATTCGTAAACGACTCGGAGATCCGTATCTATTATTTATATTTATATTTATTATTTATCTACGTGTATCGATCGAATAATGGGAGAAAACGACAACTCGGGTACTCGACCCGAATCATAGTCCAACTACCCGACCCGACCAATTCTGCTACCCGCACACTCCTACAATGTGAGAAAAATTGTCTAAACTAATGATAATGGAATACGAACCGCTGCTAGTGAGGATAAACGGCTGCGTAGGATGAACAGCGATGCATCTAACATAGTCGCTATGTGCTTCGAAGGCGTGTACGCGTTCCAATGTGTTATAGTTAAAAACTCTGACTTGCATGTCATCGGATCCAGTAACGACCCAATTCTTTCTGGGCACAAATTTAGCCGCTCTTACAGGGAGGTCGCAGACTTCGAACGTCTTAGCCAAAGTCTGGGATTCGTGATTCCAAATGTTCACGTTTCCCTGATACAACGAACACAACATCCATGGCTCTGACGGATGGAGATCTACGCTCTTCACTCTGTCAGATCTTGCCGTCAATTTACGTTTTATGTCTAGTCGCAACGGCTGGAATCAGAGTACAATCTTATTCGAGGTTATCAAAGAGGGATCGAAATCGTTGGGTAGGAAGTGTCGTAGGTAATTAAACTTTTTTTCCTCAAATCGCCGAATCATTTTTACGTGACACAGACCAGGGTGGGAAAGAGATATGTGTCACGGAATAATCATCCAGCCTGGTTTGTTACGGATGATTGTTTCATGATTCAATACGGTCGGATTATAAAGGTATGAAGTACTCTCGGACTACTTACCATTTTTGATAGTTATTCTATCTATCCACAGGTCAATTATTGAGAGACGTCGAATAGAGCGGAATTATTGTAAAACCAAACACGAGACCGCTGCCATGAAGTTAGGACGTGGCTCTAACATGGCCGATAGCGTAACATGATGTAGCAGACGATTCTGAGACGCGACGTTTACGATTCTTATGAGAAATACACTTAGATGGAATTGAATATGACAGTGTAATGTTCACCGGAGTATTAATCGGAGCCTTCGTCAACTGTTTATTAGGTAACGGGGTATAGTTATCGGTTATATTTTGATTAATAGGAAATATAACGTCAGATGATGTCGTGGCCAATCGTTCAGAATCGCGACGTCTGCTATCGAGATAATATCGAGAGTCGAAACGCGCGAAGGTGAATGGCGATCGACCGTTCGTTCATTCGATAATAGCGATAATAGATTCGAAATTATTTTTTCAATAAATCCCGCGCTTTGTGCTCAGCGCGATCATTGCACTTGGAACAAACAAGACGCGATGTTATAAGTAGAAAAGGCCAATCCGGCGAACGGAAATTGGGAGGGCACATGAATTACTGACGAACATCGTATTTGTTCTTTCACATAGAACTTATACTACCGGAAGGGGAATAGCGTCGTCGACTTGACGCCGACATGTTGAGACAGAGCCATACATCTTTGTATACATCTATCTTTCTCCGTAACGTCTGTTCCCCTTGCCCCGCGCCTATACTCATGGCAGTCTGCTATGGCGGCCTTACGGAGAGAGAGGTATGCCTCTGTCTCAACATGTTAACGTCATTTCTCACTCGTTACTCAAATGGGCTATTCCCCTTCCAGTAGTATAAGTTCTATGTTCTTTCATGACGAAAGCTGACAATGTAACATTATCTGGGATCTGTGCCGCAATCGAAATTACATACGTGTTTCCGCGGTTGCCTACGATCAGGCGTTCTAAAATCAACCGTAGACTAACAATAAGTCAAATCGCTTATGTCGTATGGATGAACCCAGTTATAAGGCTAAGGGGGGCCAAACATCCGAACCGCATTGTATTAAATAGATATTATCAGGGAATGGTAGATGACTTTGTTAGTCGTCTACTCAATGAAGAAAATTTCAGAGTACAATATACGTTATAGTTAATCGGGGTATGTGTTTGAATTTTTAACTCCTGTAAATAACCATCGATATTATAAGATAACAAAATTTTTGGAGAGGGTAGAGATAGGAGAGGAAAATACGATACCTCCTCCGATAATTACTATTACCGATTTTTTAAATGTCAACTCCTTTTCCTCACAGTATCAAACATCATAAAGGGTTGTGGGTTTTTGTAACATGTTCAGAAGAATATTTCGAACAATTTTGGTATGAATACCGTATACATGATGCCGGGGGGGATATACTTGAATGAGAATTACATTGAACGAGAATAAATTCGAAATCCATAGAGAAATTCGTTTATTTTTTCATTTCCTTCACGTATACCAAAATTTGGCACACTAAGCGACCGAATGTTGTGCGTACACAATGGTCACAACATCACGAGGTTTAACGATAAGAATAACTTGAAACCGTTTTGGCCAGTTTAAAATATCTAATGTAGTACATGAGAAGCTGGTCGCGTGACGGCATGCATTATTTTTTAATTTTTACAAATTTAGAATGCGATCTTGTATTACCGCGAATGTGAGTATTTGAGTTATACCTATAATTATAGAGTATTACTAATATAATGAATAAATCATCCACACATGCATTTTTACAACGTAAACATGCATCTAAATCCCAATCATAATGAGCAGAACTTTATATTGGTAATTATATTATTACCTTTACCCAGATGTAGGTATACCGGAAACCTGAAGCGAATTACGGAATTCATTAAGTTTTTCGAAACGAATTAATTTTCGAGTAAAACCAATTCTTTGTGATTTTTTTTAATGTAATCCGAAATATTACGAAAACTTTAATTGACGTAATGACACAACGACATATAGATAAATTCACGATGGACTAATGAGGCATCGCACAAATCCCGATTCTTATCAGAGAATACGTGCATGGTAATGACGGAAGGGCCTATTCATAAGTCTTGATCTTCATATCGAGTGCTTCGGTCATAAAAAAAACATATCAGTACATTATGCTAGGATTGCATATCGCCTTTCAATTACGCGTCCTTTACCTACTTGTATAGCAAAGCGTCGTTGGCACATAACCAGACTTTTCGAAGTCCGTCAAACGGACGTCACGCCATTTGAAATGAACATTCAGATGGTATCAGGCAGTGACTTTTGGTATATTCTTTCTAGGTATGTCCAATTTATTATCACCTTATACCGTTCACGGGATAAGCAACGTTGAAAAATTGATCATTTTATAATTACTTTTATGATCGATTTTCAGTTGGAGTCTCACAACCTGTTTTATCACCGGAAAGGGGGTGACGATCGTGTTGCTGAATGAAATTTATTCATGGCTTCATACGTCTACTGCATAATATATACATATGTGGTATATACATATATGTATGTGCGCAAATATAGGTACTATAAGATAGATGTCACGATGTAAATGAATTTACAACAATAATTATCAATCTAGAGTCCGGTTTTTATACGGTGCTGCCTTCCTCGGATCGAACGAAGATCACTTATGAATGTGTGAATCGGGTCTTCAAGTTCGCTGGAAAACTCTTCTTCTTCCGATCTCTTTCCAAGCCCTAGAGATCCTTTCTGCGGAATGAGAACAGCTCTAATTATTGAAGTAACAAGATCCCATAGATTCGATAATGGTCATCCATTGGAATGGGTCAATTTTGATCTCTTTCCGTTGGTTCCAATCCCGAATAATCTTCAAGCACAGCCACATCGTATCTAACGGAGCCATTCTCACCTTTTTGTTGAATACCCGTGCCGACATCGCGCCATTATAGCAAACATAATAGACGTGGCGAACATCAAATCCTGCAAGGTTTTTGTATTCCTTGAATGACCCGTACACCCGAGTTTTTTTTATCATTGTCCGTGGGTCCCTGGTATCCAAGACGTGCCCGACGTATTACGAATTTATACATGTGTACGATAATTGGGGGGAATCACGTACACCGACGCCTTTCGGTTTTCGGGGAATTATTTTTCCCGCTACTTTAGGTATACGGAGTCGGGATTTTGGTCTAGGCTTTGGCTAGAATAATTGTTTTTATTAATAGCTATTAATTTTTTTTCCAAGCTATTTCGCGATATGGATTATTGCTATAAAAGTTATACCTGTTATTTGTTATTTCATAACTCAATGCACTGTAACTAGGTGGTATGCTCACTACGAAAGTGCGCATTACGTGAATCGTTCATCGTTATAGCTGCACTGTCGGTCTGAACAATAATTTCTTCCGCAAAACTTCGTCACTCAAACTATTAACAATGATCATACTTTTATTGTCTGTACTTCAGCATCTGTTGCGTAATGATATATGCAGTAACGCGATCCGACAATGTCTCGTATATTTCGCCATGCGACGAAGCTAAGAAAAATGATCATCACTTGATACTCAACTACAAATTAGAAGTTATTTTCGTCGAATTCAAGCAACAATGCTCACAATTCCCACTGGTAATTATCTATGATATGAGAAATTGAAAATAAACGCACGACCAGATCAAAGGATTTACATTCGTCCCTCCCCCTGTGACCCATAAACCACCTTCGCGAATGTATATGTAAGGTCGTATTAATTTTATTGAAGAACTACTCTTCGCCTGTAAGGTCGTAAGGTGGAATTCGGACGATCATGTTTCTCCGATGTTGTTTTTCCAGGTCAGCCGGCAGTGAGTTGGCTACGTCAGTTTCTGGATTAGAATCATGATCACCAAGGAACATAAGGAGTACCTATATCACACCGGGCATTAGCGTTGCAGCAAGGATGCGAAGATGAAATTTATGTCCCCGATATCAATCATCTCTACTTCGAGGACGGACATATAGCCGTCCTTCTTGAATTTCCGACGTTAATTCTTCACCTGGCAAAGATCAGGGTCTTATTTCCGTAAAGGGGTTGTCGCTGATTAGTCACCGTTTGACCCTCCGCGAGATTTTGGAACCCGACTGTCAATTGTGCGCGCGAATTATATTAGCAATGACTTTTACTCGCTCTTACTGCTTCATATGATATTGAACACAACGGATAGGTTTGCCTTAATGACAAGTAGCTACTCCAGTGGCCATATGATTCGGCATTGTTCGGAGCTCAGGATTGATTGCTATTTCATTTCGGCATGATTTTATCAGCGATGCCAAGTTTCACCGCCATATTTCTATTTCGCAAGATTATTTGCGTGCGGATTTATATTTCGCAATGAAATACACCCGAACACACTCGCCAGGCTTTAGTGAAAATTTGTCAAAGGCGATAAAAAATAGCTTTTATATTCTGTGTACGTATACATATACATGCAGCTTATAATCGTAGTATGACATGCGATACGAGTTTCATTGGCTACTGGAAAACTAGTTAGGTTGTTATTGCAACGAACTGCCAAATTAGGGTATACTTGATGACATACAATTTCCCCGATGGTTTAATCCGAACCTGGAGAGTGAACAATATCGTCTTTATCGAATGCTGCCCACATCCTGCTTCGTCATGAATTTCCTGCAAGAATCCTGCACAATTCGCAGACTTTAACGATGATTCGATTCCTTTTTTCCACTCTTATATTTATTGTTAGCAAAGGGTATAAGCGCAGCTGTTCGCAATCCGCACTTATAGTATAGTAGTATGGTGCGATCGTAAGTTGGCCAGGTGACTACGTTTCGCTAGCTACTCGTAAAACTGAGCTAATATGTACCGTGCGATTAGAATCGGTCGAGATAATCTATCTGGCGACTTAAGAACGGTTGTAGAATGCCAGAGTCAGTAATCACGGTCATTATCCCCCGTTACAGTGCTGCAGGTATTAATTACCCTGCCTAGCCGTATAGTCTCTAGGGCTTCCAACTTTTCAGTAACGAGTGTTCATGAGTTCATGTGTATACGTATGTGCAGTGGTTCAGTACGATATTACTGTGGTGGCAATTATCGCGTATCCATGAAACTCATTGAAAAATGGTCAACAGAATTTTCTCTCCTCGTGTTCCATATTGCACCCGTTATACGTGCATACACACTTGACCCATATTCGGTTCATTTGTGACCTCGATATACGTTTGCTGAGCATGTCTACAGGTCGGGAAGGCTTTTGTACCGCCTACCAGATCCGTATAACAATTAGCCGTGGAATTTTGTTGGTCATTGTTCAGCTGACACTGGCATTTATTGATGGCCAGAATAAAGAGAAGGAAAAAAATTTACGCGGTACATCTACGTGTCCAGGTACTGTCAAGGCTGTGTGTCGTTGATGTGTGCAAAAAAAAGAAAAGAAAAGAAAAAAACAGATTGCCGAACAAATTCAAAATCATCGCAGAGAGAGGAGTTCGAACCTCGAATTTCACAAACGCAAAGCTTCGGTCGGTGTTGTCGGTCCATGGGCGGCGGTTTAAAAAAATCACAGTTTCTTCCGGGTCTGGGTTCATGTCGTGTGAATTTTTCGCGAAATCAGCTTCCTTCGGGCCGCGAGAAAGTTTCATTAGATAATTGATTCGAATGGGGGGATAATGAATTTATTACGAATGAATTCTAACAGCTGTATGAATCATTTCTTGGGATACGAAAATGAACTATCGGTAAAAATTAGGAGAGGATGAAAAATGAAATAACCGGCAGAAATTCAACCCTACGTCCTGGAAGAGGTGGGGAAATAATTAGGGTCGCCTAATTGTATGTAAAGAAGGCAATACATATAGGATCAGCATGGAACACACCCTGCATGGACGAAGAACGGGTGCGGCGGGTACGTAGGACTGAGGACTGATAACCGCGTCTCTGGGGGCTATAGAATTGCGCAGAAATATAGTAGGAATTGCGTAGAGTTCAAACACCATCAGATGTAATTAGTAAAATGAAGAAAGTGACCGGGTAGGTTGATCGGGGGTCACTCGATCGCATTTTCTACCTGCGAATAATTGTTACCAATATTTTCCAGAGAGCGTGCATGCTCACGCCCTGGTATCTATGTGCGTCCGTCTAATAGCGCTTTCTTAAGCTGTATATCAATCCATCAGTATGACGAGTCGCGTTTCGTTGCGCCCGTGACATGATATAACCCACGATCTTTATCGGTGCGGAGTGTGAACGCTGTTCATTCCGTTTTTGCTGATCTATGAAAATCTTATTCGAAGACGGCTGTAATCCAGGTGTAATAATTCATATATTATCTGTACAGATGTGGGTAGGTGTATTGTACCATTCCTTTTTTTCTTTTCTCTGAGATGTTTTTTTTTTTTCAGATCGTGATCGAGTCACGAAGAAAGTGCGCTTTATTCAAAGTTGCCGCAGAGTATTGAATATCTTCAATATATGGGCATTTCTCTTCCCTTATGGGATAATTAGAAGCGAATTACGCACGAAGGTTTCTCCAGTTCGGTACAAAGGTCACATCTTCATGTATATATCCTTATTATCCTTTCGGTGAAGGTTTTCAATCGCGGTGGCGGGTCTCGAGGTGAAGGAAACACCGCGACATGTATCATATAGCGTGGGATGATGCGTGAGATGGAATAACAAGATTACCTTATCGTTAACGCACGTGCGTTTTGCGGTCACTCATGTTGTCCGGCGTAATCCTGGGACTTTAATTCATTCGTTTATTCATTTATATACTCACGATTGTGGGACTCATTGTCTGCATAGTGCATAATATGCGCATAGGTATTTATCAGAAAATATAGGAAAAATTTGATTCTTTCGTTGAACCGCTCAATAGAATTGCATTAGCGAAGTCGGATATGGTCTATCATCTGTCAATCTATTGCGAGTAACTGTCTAACAATAAGAAGTTTACAATTTGCCACGGAGTTTACATTTCAGGCGATTTATATATGTCATAACCATTTGCTGTTATATTTTGACGCTTTTCTCAATAGAAACACTCAAATAATATGAACTCAGAGATCCCACAATTCCGCTCCAATCAGGTGGAAAAATGCAAAAATATTCCGCGTGTCTTTGTTGGTGGAAAATTTCGTTTTTCGGACCGATAGATTTCCCAATATCGAAAAATCAGTGTCGTTTGTGAACTCCGTGGCCTTGCAGAAGAAAATAATTGTTGTTTCATCGATTCAACCCTAAATCAACTCCCTGTGTCACTTTTCCTCTTCTTTAATCCTATATAATTGAAGTTATATGTACATTCTGTGGAATAAAAATCAGTTTTTTTTGTTTTCTGTTTGAAATATTCGAAACAAATAATCAAGCGCGGATAATATGTGAAATTAGTTACTTAAGTGACGAATAACCGCACTACCATGAAAAAGTCCTGCTTCTTTCGACATCTTTACGAAAAGTTTTTGCCACCAAATGTTCCCTATACCTTCCGATGAATACCCATGTAACCTATGAAAAAATGTCAGAGGTGGTTAAGTTTCTCTTGTATACGGTAATTAGTAAAATGAAGTTTGAGTAAAGTTTAACGAAATTTTTGCAATTAGGTAATTTTCGCAATATATTTTGTCCGTATATATGTATACCTCGCATCTAACGTCTGAACACATTTATTGCATGCGGCTTCAATTTATTTTGCAGGACAAGCGAGAGTTGTGTGCGGGGTCGCGCGCCCACGACGCGAATTGTGGTCACGGATTACAAAACGTTAATATAGCGGCGCTTCTTTGTAATTGAATATTATTCGACGACTATCGGTGTGCAGACTTATAACTTTACTTGATAGTCATAATAGGTCACAAGTTATAAATGAACCGCAAGACAGTTGGCGCCCCAGGTAAAATGAATCGGAATCGCAATTAACCTCTGCAGTTTTGAAAATCGTCGAAAAAGGTTCAAAGAATAATTTCCGTCCCGGAGAAACAAAATTTCCAATAGTTACAGGTTTATGATGGTGACGGGAAATGGTGATATTTCTTTCGAGTTTTCTGTACGTTTTCTTTTCGATCGCTTCTACATTTTCTAGTAATGAACGTACAAAAAATTTAATTCAAAGGATTCTGAAGTCGACGAAGAAAGCTTTGGATTGATATTCTTCGAACCGTTTTCCGACTGTTTTTCAGAAAGTTATGGCGTATAGAAGAGGATGCTACAGCGCAGCGGTTCGATTTTAGGGGTTCTTCGCAGTGCGTTCTCTTCTCCGTCCCATGACTTTGTTAAAAAAAATCGGAAAAAAGTTTCCGATAATGCAATTTGAAGCTCGTTCCTTCCGTTTCAAAATACGCTCGAGCGGAATTCTTTCACGTCAATTATCGAAAACTCTAGAGTCGTTCGGAAAAACAACTACTTCCAAAACTAGCTTTAGACCGAGGAAATTCAGGAAATATCAGCTAATTACCTTACAGAGTGTATGTTTTTCAAATCTTCCCTCGTTCCGTTAATAAAAATTCATGTCAACATCCGGAATGTCGAGAAAAATAAATAAAACAAAAAAAAAAAAACAAAAAAACAGGTATCTAAAAACGGAGTGAAAAAAGTAAAACACACGGGGAAAACAAGTATGATGATAACAGTTGCAAAACTATCGAAATTCTGTGGATTTCTCAATAGAGGCGCGACAAAACAATTTTCGCACGCTACGTAGGCTCGCAGCTACCTACGCAAAATTATTTTGAGACAACGTTGGCCACCGGCCAGGGAAAGAAGGTGTGTACGCATGCCGACTAAATCTGGAGCAGATAGTTTTTTCGCAATAATTTACTACCCTGACCCAGCGGAGCACCTCAGCAAACGTGCCTCCGCAGTCGTCAGACGTCGTCGTGTTCTCTCTGCACAAGGGGGCGAATTCACCTCCTCAGGCGTAATTCCCGGTAATAGTAAATAAAAGGAATCTAAAAGAAATAAAAAAAAATAAAGAAAAACGTCCGCAGATTACTTGGAGTAAACTCGAGTGTGCCGCGGTGTATAATCTGCGATAATTATACCCGCCATATTTACTTGTACGTAAATAGGCGGAGGGAATGAATTCGCATTAAGGACCGGAGTGGATTTCTAATCCCTCCACCGTGTGGATATTTTCGCCGCTGTTGTCGAACGAACGAGAAAGAATAACTGAAACTGAAACGCTGCTGGTGCGAACGAAGAGCACCTCTCTACCACGGAGTGTAGGACTTCCGGTATATATGTATACGTATAAACTTGTGCAAATATTGTATGTCTGAACTGCTACCTAGATATATGCTGTGATAAAACGTCGAGCCGTTGGTATAACAGAAAAAGCGTTTTATCGCGCCCGGATGAAGGCGTGTGGTGTATGCTATGCTATATATGCCGCGATACGTGTATTTCTTTCTCTCAATTGTTTACTTCTCCAGTCCTTGGTATAAGTGTCGAGTCACGTGCAGGAGTCGGCGCGTGTATAGACTCTTGCGATTATCGTGAATGCGCACGTTTGAATGAAAGTTCAAAAATACGTATAGAAAAAAATAGGATTGACATATTTTCAAACAGCGGTGGGTGTGATGTAACCGAAGTTTTGTCCCGGGACTCGTTAGGCTGATGATAATTCAACAGTGAAGTATAAAATTAGCGGATTTCACACGCCTCTTCATCTCCTTTTCTACCGCGCATAAAATATCGCGGTTTCGTTCGAAAGCGCGCGGTTTATGGTGGGAGAGATCCATTCAGGGATAACTTTGTATAACTTTTTTGATGGGAATTAAATTTTATTATGTATCGTTCCCTCTGGGTCAATTTTCAATGGGCGAAGGTCGATTCAAAGAATCCGAAAAACTTCCGCTAAATACGTATACCTGCATTTTTCAATTGTATTTCATAGTGTCTCTCGTGATTGGATTTAGGTGATCGATTTCGACCGAATTTGGTACAGAAATATCTCGGATAACGTGGGTACGTCAATTGAGTAACAAATCTGATCAAAATCGTGTTTGAGGAAGCATCGAGGGGCGGACCACCCTTGGATTTTCGGAAAATCGAAAAATTTTGTTTCATTTCTTTAAGATTTCTGATTCTTTCCGAAACTACATTCTTCGACCCAGTGATAACCGGATCTCGAAAACTACCGGACCGATTCACTTAAAATTTGGACACGACACTCCTAGGTATACTATCTGTGATGTAGCGCACGATTTTCTCGAAAACTTAGACCGTTTTTTAATTACCCATTTTTTCGTATCAAATTTTCATGAAAAATAACTTCTTTTTACGTAACCGCAAGCTGCCCAATTTATGAACGAAAATACGAACAAACAATAAAAGAATAAATAAACGGAGACTACATTGTAACGACCCTATCCATGATTGAGAAATTCATTGATCTATTTTTCCACGTTGCGAACCCGGAGATGTTCCAGTTTCGGTGGAGGACTTTCATTGCATTGGCTGCGGTACCGCAATTTTTCAATATTATTGAACAATCTTCGAAGTACGCGTAGATCAATCTATGAACTATCGTGTGGCCGGAAATAAACAACTCTCGTTCGATACTTTTGAGTTTATGAATTTTTTCAAATAAGCCCATTCCTCAGGCGGTAAGGGTGGTCTACCCCATCAATATCTTGGCAACCGTTCATAAGATCTTGATGAAATTTCTTTGGTTGTTGCTTCTCGACGCAACGAGCTTTCACGCCAAATATAAAACAATTCAGAAATCAAGTCTGAAAGGGGTAGCAGTTTGAAATTTCATTGGTGCGCATTGCTCGATAACTGCAGTAGTCGGACCGATTTCTACCACAAGTGTATTATATTTCGTTATAAACTCTGAGCCGAGTGGCAAGCGATCCCTACTTTTTTTTCGCACTCCTTTTTCAGCCGTATGAAAGACCTGAGGACAAAGATTTCGAGGATACATCGACATGCGATCGACGAGGAAATCGGTCTGTTACACACGCTTATCATTAGGTCTGATTGTGAGAACTCGATTCACGCGTACGTTGAATCAACGTGTAAAGTTCGATGCCTCTAGATTTGCAAATACTTGCGATGAAACCGTATATCATTAATTATTATTGGCACGAACTGCAATAGCTACATACATATAGGTATATATGGTTCACGTCATTGAGGAAGCAAGCACACCGCCCTCCGATCGATGTGTCCATGGTTATGCAGGTCCCGATCGTTAAACTTATTGAATTCGAATTAGCCGTACCGAGAATATGAAAACGATAAGAAAACGAATAAATAAATAACGTCAAGTATTTATGATCATCGAGGACTAGGGAATTATCTAAGATTTGAGTGAAACAATAGTCGGGCGTAGATTTTTAGTTGAAAGTTGCATTTATATAACGGAGGAGTAGAACGCCCACACGTGTGTTCAAAGGCGATAAAAATAATATATATCCACACGTAATAAACGTCCAGCTACGTTTCAAACAATAAATAATCATCGGCTAGAGTATATTTATACAGTAATTAATGACGCACATACATTCCGCGAAAGTACGCGCTGCAGTTATAGCTTCCCTCTAACGGTTATTGATTACCTAACAGATATTTCGCGTGACGTGAATTAATTTGCATATTATTGTTGCGAAATTTGTCAGTTTTATTTCTTCCTCATTTCTGTTCCTTTGGTACAATAAGTTATACTGCCTTTTCTAGTGTCCCGACAGGGTGGGACTACTCGTAAGTCTTTCGTACTTTTCGAAGTTGCATTCTACCATACAGGCAGCATATTTCAATACTCAATTTGACGCCCTGTACGAATTATTTGAAAAAACATACCGAGAATTAGAAATCGCGAACATATTTATAATTGTTTGGAGAAGATAGTGCAAAAAGGATAGAGGAGAGAAAATTTGAGATTATTCGAGACAAGCACCTTTCTAACTAGCCTAAGTCTGAAATTTTCTCACGTCATATTTTTCGCACTATAACGATTTCGCAATTATCCTAATTACGTGCGAATTTCCGCGTTTCGTATAGCTCGAGTATACCTATAATGTAATGTATAGAGCGGAAGCCACATGGGTTTAATAAGCGGGTTGCAGTCTCGGGTACAAAGATGAGTGCTAGAAATGGAAAGACGAATAAAAATTCATGCGACTATTGCAGAGTGTGGAAATTCGTCGTGATCAGAGTTCCGTGGATTTGCGGTTCAACGGTATTACACTATTACGGACACGGAGCTTGAAAGCTATTGTGCAATCTGTGCGGTTGCGTAATTGAAATCCCTGCACTCCTAGCTGCTCATCCTGTGGGAGTAGCTTTCCTCGATTGCACAGTTATGCCAATTGTACTTTTTCAATCAGATGTTAAACTCTTCTATGCCTACTTTGTGATAAACGGTGGAAATTCTCTCCAATAGCCGCTGAAATGAAATTACAAAGATATACCTACGAACGGATTCCGTTATAACTTTCTACATTCAACGAACTATCTTGACGACTATCGTAAACGATAATTTAAGTTACCGATCGGTGGCAAAAATACCGTCTTGATTTTCTGGGGATGCATACCTGTTCAGGATGTAAAAATTAGACACATTTCCGAGGATTGCGGCGACTTAGGTGAACGATGCACGGATATCCTGTTCCGAATCTTTATTCATCGATACATCACCTACAAATCCTGATGTTCGAAGCCCTCGCATATTAAATCATGTGGCCACCGGCATAGATTTAAGTAAGCTCTGTAAAAATGACACAGGTTAACTATCGACTCAATAACTGACTAGCTATATTAGTTCGATCGACCTGCAATTTTCTGAGCGTATAGTTACAGCACGTAGTTATGGCGCAGACCAGAGATCCACGAAAATATTTCTTCGTTTGGCCGCGAAAGAATTCGAGAAAATACAAAATTTAATTTTTTCTCTTTAGTATACGGATTTGAGGAATTTGAAATTGTATGAATAAATCGATAGTTTTTGGTAATCCTAGTTCACGCCGGAATCACATTAGTATTGAAAAGTCTGACGAAACCGGATCCAGTTCGGACTGAAATCAATCTCAGAATTGAGGCAACGGTTGACCTACGTCATTTTTGCAGAGGTCACCTCGATCTACGCCTGTGGCCATGTGATGTACGATGCGAGGGTTTTCAACATCAAGATTTGTAGGTGACGTTGCGCATTATGAAGGCCTAAAACAGGATATCTGTACATTATTCACCTTATTTGCCACAAACTTTGAAAGTGCGTCGTAATTTTTACATTCCAAACATATTAGGTGTACCCCCTCAATGGTAGATACTTCCGGTGTCTTGATTGTGCCAAAAATAATCTCCCATATTTATAGTTAGCCGAAAGCTCTTTCTCCGCGTATCTATTTTCGAATTTGAACCAAGGCGCACAGAATGTGTGACAGTACTTTTCTTCGCGTTCTACTTCTGTCAAATAATTTGTGCTTACATTAGTTTTAATAAGGCAGATTTTAATTGGCGAGTCCATAGGCGCTGGTTTGTATTGTCAGATGAAACTAATGAGCTAGCTTGAGGAGTCATACCCGGTCGGAATATTAAAAAAAAAATCATTTTTTTTACGTATCATCATGGATAAATCTTTTGAGAATATTTTGAAGCAAAGCCGATGTCGAAATTCAAGAAATTGAGAAAGTTACGAGCTCTTGAGTTGAACACTGCGCGGTCGTTCGCTAGTGCGCGCTTCAGAATCAATAAAAACTTCAAACGCGTTTATCTCGACGCTATATTTTCCGACACGGTGGGCCTGATTACCCAATCACCGTTCAACGGATCAACTTTTAATCTGGCTTTTATTTTCCGATCTACCGTTTTTCAATAACCAATGAGAATACGCGGCGATTTCAAAAATCAATCATTTTCTTCGAATCGTAATTTCTCTTACATTATCGCGAATTTCGAAAATTCCTCACGCAAACAGATAGCTATTATCAACTTCGATGAAAATAATTCTGAATTCTTAGTTTCCAATACGGGATTCTAATCAATCCAAGAACCACCGTTTAGCCGCGCGAAAAGCGCGGAGGTTCGCGAAGATGGCGATAACTTTTGAAAGATTAGGTTTCTTTTCTTGCGTCAATTAAATTTTCCTAAATACCCAATAATATGTTATACCTATAATCACCGACCCGAGCTCAATAAAATCCTGCATTAGCTGGTTTGGTTGTAAAAAATTCGCTAATACGTACCAGTCTTTTGACGGGGTCCGACCAGGTATAACCTCTCAACGATAATTCTCACCTCGTCTCGCTTCCGGACTTCCGGATCCAGGGCTTACATGTCTGTATAGATAGTTTGGTAGGACACCGTGCGGGGCGACTGACAATGAGCATTAATGCCGAGATTAAAGATCGTTAATTACACATAAACGCGCATAATTACTGAGTATAAATACGGTCATGTGGACGGAACAATCGTCTACTCGTCGTTCGCGTAACATTCGAGGTCACCTTAGGTCGTTTCCTCAACGACACATGCTATACGTGCGATGCGCGTCAATTATGTTTAAATATGTTGGGAACATCAAGGAACAGCTTCTGGCGTCGTCGGCTGACACGGTCTCTATTTTGGCGACGTTTATTTGTCCGCCTGCACCGATCCGGAATGTCGTTAATGTTGTTTTCCTTTTTCTCTTCTTTCTGTGACGCGATTCTCATCGGGATGTTGAAAAATAAAGAACACCGTGCTTTTGTCGACGAGAAAATATTCTCCTCGTGACTTTTGAAAAACACAGATACACCAATAGTTTCCGTTATGCAAAACTCATATATATATATACTGCACCGCTTTTTCATTCAAAGCTGCTTCTTCTCTGCTTTAGCGAAATCAAAACTTTTCATACACAGATCCAATCTCGAAGTTGATGTGACAATTGAATTAATTTATTCCTGGTATTTCTATACTATGATAGGACGCTTACAAACGATTCGATTATTCATTTCGACACTGTAATTCTTATTATTGAAAAATTGTACAGTTATCGGCTCATTCCATTCGGGCTCAATTAGTTCTCTAACCGCAGTCCGCACGTCTCAATATTATTCTACATGCTATACGAAGAATCGACCAGGATCAGATTCCGGACAACCTCTTAACATTTGCGGAAGGAAACGTGTTCCTCAGGTCGGCTGACCGGTGAACAGCGACCCCGAGACCCCAAAGCCCTTCTTACCGTGCTCGTCAGATTTTTCAAACACTCGGCAGGCTCAGAAGAAATAATAACTAAACTTACATTAAAAACCCATGTTATTCAAATAGGAGAAGGAATGAGCTTACCGGCACCGCTTAGAATCAAAATTAAGGAAATTAAGGAATTCTCCGTTGGCAGAACTTTTTTTGAATTTATTCGGAACCAATTGAGCCATGGGGCGGAATGAAATTCGAAAACACCACTTTTAACGGACACCCCGATACACATATGTATATAACTATACGTATATGTATGTGAAATCAATGTCAAGTTAGTGACAAGTTTGTCTAGTGTAATTAACAGGTATACTATTTACTCGTATCTACCGCTGACCAATTAGATGGCTAGAGACTGAAAACGATTTTGTAATTGCTTATCTCACACGGAGCGTTTACCTTCGATCAATGGACATGCGGTGCACATTTTTCATGCGCGATGAATGCAATTCTTTAGCGGATCTATCCAGAGGGATTGAAATAATTGCTCTTGGATATGTGTTGGAGATCCTGTAACGTCCGCTCTCAAAGTCTAATGAAAGTCTACGATACACACCTACATATGTTATGTATGTATATTGTATATAGAGATTCTCAGGGATCTGTAATAATCCCACATGAATTCACTCTAACGGTAGTCGAATGGATTCGAAAGGTGAAATTCGCATAGCTGATGGACTTTCATTGGATATACGTCAAAGACTCGAAAGCATTGACATGCGATAAAAAGAAAATAGAAATTAAAACATCAACGAATCCCGTTCCGCGGTGAGTTTACACCTATCGCTCGTACCGGATGTTTTCTGTCTCTTTCTTTATCAATTTTCGTTGTATACTTTTATCTCAGACGGAAAATTCGTTGGAGTGAAAGAGGGAGTGGCTTTTTCTCTTTATTCTGTAACACACCTTGTAATCTTCTTCGTTTTCGCCCGAAACGAAATCACTCCGCGATAATAGGTTTCTGATGTTTTTGAAAACTAAAAAATCTGCTTTTCGATCGCTCCCCCTGTAGTTTCATCTACATGCCTCTCAAAGTGCAGCAATAATGATTAATTTGAACGGTGATACAACAGAGTCAAATTTAGGTACCTACTTTTCGTTTTAGAATCGTACGGGAGTTAAATCGAAAGTTAATCTCAGAACAGAGTATTGAAATTTTTTCTGTAATTTTTCAATGTAATCGAATATAATTTTGAAAACGGTAAGAAATTCAGTTTTTAAGAATACTCGAATTTTTTTTTGGTATTTTGGATTATCTCCGAATCACTTATCGTTATTATTTCTCACACAATGAGTCCTCGAGAAGATTTCCTATCCCGTCTTACCGTTCCCAGAGCTAGTTGCGAAAAAATTGATGTAACACATAATAATTATGGAGTCCGGTCTGATAAATGCAAGCAACGGTATTAGGATATAAAAAGGCCCGGCAACGTTGAAAAAAGGGGTAGCATTATTCAAGTTTTAAGGTTGGATATTGCGAAGAATCCCGTGGATCGGTAACGATTTCATCAAATAGGTCCGATTGTGAGAAAAAGAAGAAGAAAAGAACTGCGTAGATTTCCAGGAGCTCAAGTTTTGCTTGACGTGGGAATGAACTGATTAAAAAATGATTATCGAAGAATCGGCAAGCCACAACTGGCCACGATATTGTTCATAAATCTAGATGGATAAGTTGAGACTGAAATTGTACAAAAACGATTATTTCTCTTTTCAGGAAAAGTTTCCGCTCAAAGCAGCTGAGATGTGGACTCGATATGATTTTCAAATCGACGACAACGATGATGCCAATGGTTTCACATCACAGAGTAATATTTTCAATTCAAGACGCCGCAATAACAGTGAGTACCCAGTCTTTCCGTACCGACATGGATAGCTTGATATGTATCATCATATGTCGTCGAACAGGCGATCGGAATATCATGATATAACTTTTTTCATATCATTGTGAAATACAGTTGAAAAATTTGCTCGATCGCTTCGCATATGTTATTCATTCATTATAAATGAGCGATTGTCTTTGTTTATTGATTACAACATAAGTAAATAAACAAATGAACGAACACATCTCGATGTAAAGTTTGAACGATCCCGTTAGGTCACGATGATCACGTACACATACATATATCTTCGTTTCCGTTTATTTCTCTACATAATATGAAGTGAACTAAATGAATTAGCAATCCTTTTCGCAAAATTTTCACGTAGGTCAATAATTCACTGAATCATTGAGTGGTCAGGTAATAATTGTATGAAGGTCCAGCACTACTACGATTACCAGTATGATGGTTGACCCGAACGCGAACAGGTCTGCTGTTAATTACTTTCAAAAAGTCGTGAGCCTCGGCCGAAATTTTTTTTTATAGAATTTGTGTGAAGAAACAAAAATTAGCATCTACCAATGATGAAAGTATGATGAACTTTAAAGGTCCGAGTAATGCTGCTCGTCGTCAGCTCTTGTCGTAATTGGGAAATGAAAAAAGTAAGCTTTTGCTTTTTCAACTTTGCCAGAAATCAGACCTGGATGAGATTTCAAACATGTGACGTACTTCATCGAGTTCTTTCCTGATTGACTTCGTTAATTCGCCAAAGTGCTGTGCGGTGAAGACCATTGCAAAACCCAGTACGCAAATTTATTTGCCTCTTTCAAAAGCCGAGTTGCTTTCACGTAAAATTATTTATAGATGGATTATTTTCAATTGAAATTTCGCTGTTCTTTTTGAAAAAATCCTGCCTCCGTCCACTCCGAGTCGTGGTTCAAGCATTCTAATTATTCGTGAATATGAGCTAATGGCGGTAAAAGAAGCTGGACACAAAAGCTTGAAGCTTATTAATTACGACTTCGACTCGCGTTCTTACCGATCGCACGTGTCTAGCTGCGAAGGTGTATTCCTAGGTACGCGATTTGCTTATCTTAATACACTCGATCACATTATATGGCATCGGTCAGCCTTGATAATAATTTCGCCCGGAATAACGAGCTACGAATACGAATTCGATTTGGCGATTAGAAATACGAACCTTGCTGCGGTACACATGGGTCCAACTATCTACAAGGCTTGATTCTAGGTATTGTACTCGCATGTTCGAATAGCCTTATCGCACGACTGTTTCATTTTAATTGGGTGTCTTAAAAATGATTAGGAGCCGAAGTCTGAATTCCGAATATCAAAATCAATCCCAATGGCTTACAAACAATTACTCGAGAATTCTTTGATCTTCCGAAAAAAAAACTTTGGTGAAAAGCTTCGACCTCGATGGACCGAGCCTCGAACTTCTGACTCGAAATTTTCGAGCTCAAAGAACGGCATTCTCGGATTCTGGAAATTGGAAAAATCTGAACTGATTTTGGTGGTCATAGAAATGAAATAAAAGATCAAGCCTAGATACTGAGTTTCAAGAGATATGGAGTGCGAGGATAAATGAATGTTTCGTTTAACTAAAAAACTACTGAAACGATTGATTTGAAAATTTGATCAGATTCAAGTTGGATCGAATCCCAGCGATCGGAGATCAAATTTGTCCGAATCCGTTCGAAGAAATCATTTCGAAATTCTATTTTTCGAACAAGTCAAAGACCGAAAGCAGAACTTCTCATTTCCCGGTGGTTGTAACAACTTCCTTTCTTGAAACACGGAGTTGAAACGTTTATGACTACACGTGCTCTGAAAGCTCTATTCTCTGTATCGCCGTATTATCACGCCTTAATCCCATCGCTGTATATAGAGATTAAATATGTAAGTGAGGAGAAATGTATTATGAAGAATTATAGTCATCCGACAATAGAAGGAAGAGAATCTGGGTACGTATTATATAATTTATAATTATATTTAAAATCGCGAAGTGCACGCTCGCGTGTTTGCTCATGCAATCAGTTATCAGTCGGGTGAAGTCCGTTAATGATTCGGGATCTTATTCTTATTCATCAAGATCTACAGACTCCGTGTGTGCGTATTCGAATTCGAATACGTAATCTCATACGGACAGATCGGAATGATGAAAATCAAGTAAACCCGCAATTCCGGAAGAGATTCGTAACAGCTGTACTGAAAGAAAAAGTCTCGAGGGGGTGTGGCTGGAGGCTCGTCCATTTCCCGCGAAATGCTCCGTATCTGATCAAACAGGAAAATACATACGCGGTGTTACGCCGTAACGAATAATACAACGCCCTTTGGTCCGTGGCGTAGTCGAGGCGGATATCCGTATATAAAAGCCGTTCGCGGAAGATCCAGTTTCCAAACAAGGACAATGCCTCAATATTTTCAATTATGCACCAAAGCGGAGAGAGACGTTTAAGTAGATGAGCGCAGTCGGGAACAGAAATCAAAACCATTCCGGAATCCTATTTTAAAAAAGTTTCCAAGTCTTTGCATCATCGGCTCGAAGTGTCGCACCATATCCCCCATGCCAATTGGATGGAGAAAAAATAAAAATAAATTCTCAAGTAACGAGTGCGAGAAGAATCGATCCGAAGTTAAGTCACCCAAACATTGTCTTTCTTTAGCCTACCCCAACGTAAACAGTCCGATCGATATCATCCCCCAAGGTTCTCTCCTCCGTCGAGATGCGAGTAACCTTCATCCCCCGTCGCCGGGTAAAATCCCCTATCGTATCAAGCCATCGAATATAACAACCCTGCAGAGCGCATGTCCTCGCGAATTTTACCCAATCTGGGTTGGACCAGTTCGCTTGTGAAGCTCGAATATACATATATGTGTACAAAGTTTCCTCAGTCTCGTCGGAGGGGTTCGTCGAGGCGCTGCGCCCGACTAGATACTCTGCAAATACCTACAATGCACCTAGAATGCAATGATATTTGTGCGTCGTGGATCCCGAGGAGGATTTATCACCAGTGATCGGAGTTGCATCAGGGAATTCCGAAAGGTGACACGGTGCAGTGCAGCGAAATTAAATACTATGAAGAAAGAACAATAGTAAAAGTCTGCGATGTCTTTTTTCTTCGCCTGGTGTCTAATTTGGCAACAGATTATCGCTGACAGTTTTTAAGGTTCGAATTGTTAAACCGATATCGAGGTGATTTAAGAATCCGGCGAGAGTCGTGTCTCGGCGCTTTCAAGCGGGACGAAAATTTCTTGTTTTTGCGGCAATCCGCGACCAGGCATAGATATGCCTTCGCTGAAACTGTGCTAAAATCGATCATTCGACTCCTGCAGCTGGGAATAATAGAAACAATGGTGGCACATGTGTGCGCCGGCTGTCAATTCCATATGGTAAACGTTGTATCACATTTGAATACCGAACAAGCTGGTCTCTCGCATGAAGGTATACGTCGACTCGAATCAAATCAACAAACGAGGCCTTTGGAACCGAATTAACAAACAGCTGATAACGCCTTGTACTAATAAAATCCGAGTTTTCGCCC
This sequence comes from Tenthredo amoena, assembly GCA_963966615.1. Classification (NCBI taxonomy): domain Eukaryota; kingdom Metazoa; phylum Arthropoda; class Insecta; order Hymenoptera; family Tenthredinidae; genus Tenthredo; species Tenthredo amoena. The sequence goes on along the minus strand of OZ016482.1, from coordinate 24,107,387 downwards.
CTCGACATGATTCAATACGTTGTCGATCTCCGACCCCTCGATACGTGCCGCTGTTGCCCCGATTCGATATTTTTTTATTCGAATTTCTGTCCGCATCACACGGTGTTTTTTCTTCTTCTTACACAATGTCCGCAGATCGGGACTCCTTTTGAGGGGGATAAAGGAACGTAATCTTTTCCTCGTATATTGGCGCGATTCTTTTTTTCCTCCTCCTTTTTTTTTTTTTTTTTTTGCGCCAAGGTAAGATGCAAAAGGAGGAAAGCGGCCGCGGTGAGTTCGCAAATGTCCGACTGCGACCTACCTAGGCACTGGCACATACATATAACAGTGCTCCTCCACGCGAGCGATCAGTCTCGCTGAAGCTACGGCGCACAATAGTTGATCGAACGATATACCAGACAACGCAGGACAATAAGATTGACGGATATCAACAACAACGATAAAGAGAAAAGAAAATAGCGAGGAGGAAAGAGATTTTTTCACATCTCGAACGGTGGGACAGCAGAGCTAGAGGAACCGAGATATCGTTTGATATCGATATAGCTCGCTAACTAATATCCGCGGGAAAGTTACGGTACAGATGTGCAATTCGGTCTGGAGGTGGTAGCGGAAATATCGCAACAAACCGTGGATAATAACGCGATTTGATTTAGCAGTAACGTCCGATACACCGAGCCGATATAACAGAGGGAGAAATTTGAAAATACTCGCGGGTCAAGCGAGCTGAGAGATTGGCATCGTCGGTCGCGATCGACTCTTGATGAAAGTTTGATATTTCGCGCTATACCAGTAAGTACAATCATCCCACTCGCTGTGTCGTAACGAATTCGCGATATTACCGTATTTTATTGAAAAACAGAAAACTTCGACTTTTGCAATAGCCCCAGGGTTAATCGGACCACCGAAATGGCAACTGCTGGAATTGCTATCATCTCTCCGTCGGTACTCTCGGATTTAGTCCCTTCGCCGAGTATAAGGTCTGGAAGAGGCAAGAACGCTAGCATCAATTTATCGACTGGAAATAAAATTCACACGACCGAGGAAACACTGAAAGAGAAAAACAGCTGTAAGTACAGTCAAAGACGTCTGCATCTTGTATACATTATAAGAAGTCTAGCCGACTACCTAGACTCCGGGACGTCGGATTCCCCCCTGAATATTTATCACGGAAAGATTTGGACCCCACTTTTCAAACTTTTCTCAATTTTTGGAAAAACACTCCGGAGGTTCGATGCGTGAAATTTTATTCCTAATACGAAACTGGTGGATTTTGAAAAATCTATGCGACCGTGAAATTGGTGAAAACGATATTCAGAAGCGTTTAGATTGATAAGAGAAGCTCGGATGCCAAATTTCATCGATTTTTATCGAGGCTTTTAGGAGCTATGAATCATTAAACAGTTCGGAAGCTCGCAATTTTGGAACCGGAAGCGATAGGAGATTGAAAAAATTTCTGGCCCATCTTCGGCCGACGGTCTATATTCCCTCGAAATTTTGTCTGGATCCTTCGAATAGTCTGCCCGGTATTTCGGAGCGTAGAATTTTCTACTATAAACAAAGTACTCGTGGATATCACGATCTCGATGGACAGGACTGTGAATCTTTAAAACTGGTCATGCAAGTGGAAAAAACCGTCGTTAAATTGAAAAAGATGATTGTTTGGATCCCGATGGTTATTTTATTTACTTCTTTTTATTGCCATAGATTATTAGCTTCTGTTTGCCTGATCCGTGACCCTGAATCATTATCTTTCCCCCTGAACGGCCGGGGGTATTGATAAAACTGAAGAGAAGATATACACTGTGGAAAAACTGCGAAAATTATCGTCAAGTTATTAAACCGCAACGAGTTTTAATACCTAATACGGTCGAGAGCTCGAGTCGAGGAGTTTAGTGACAACTGACAAGAGACTGAAATGAAAATGCTACAATTACACACGTACGAGTGTTTATCATCGAGTGTTCGCAGATTCATGCTCGTCACCTTCCGCACCTGATCGCTGGGTAAAATTCATTGAAATTTTATGGGAGCATCTGGCGCGACTCGTTGACGATATCCTTTGATCCGAGCTACTCGGTTATCGACATATTTTCAAATCTGAAGGGTTCAAAGAAATCGGTTGAAAAATGCGATCGCGCGTTCTGCAATGTTTGCAAGGCGTTCGGAGTCAGGGGAATAATGAATTATCCAATAATCGCGTGGATCTTTCAAATCGAACCTGACTCCGGGTCGCCTATATCGTGAATCGGGCAGTTTGCATCTACCCTAAAAGGAGAACACCTGCATTGGCTCATCGACCTGCGAACATTTCTCTTTGCAGAAAAGAAAGTCCGGTCTAGTCTCCCGGCTTGAACAATAATCAGCAGTTTCTTGGACTGTCGTACCATTATAACGAATATTTTATTATTTTCCATCCATCGCGACTAGCACATAGTGTGTTAAATTATTCGCTAATGAAATTAGATAGCAATTAGATACGCTGCTCTCGATTTTCGCCACATTATACACCACGCGATACTTCGATGGCACAATACATGGGAGGATCCGTCATTATCTCTGACTGTGCGTAATAAAACAGCGTCTCGAATTACCGAGCGAAAATTAATTAGATTGCCAATCGTGAAGAATGATTTTCGCGAAAATAAAAAAACAAAAACACCTACGTATGTATACCTCGACAATTTCGTGCATTGATATCTTCTCGCAGTCTCATCGTTACAAAAATACTCGAATCATCAATTATCGTTGATTTGTGTGCAAAAAAAAAAAACATGATATTTTCGACGATTTACGCCCCCCAGAAATCGGCTGCGATTAATCATTGTGCGGCCCGTGCGCGGATAATACCGAAGACTAGTAGTATCTGGGATATCTAAATCCACCCTGCGATTATGAAATACGCTAGTTGATCACTTTTTATTATTCATTAATTACGGTGGTGTTGATGAAAAATGGCGGAGGGATTCTTAAGTGGAATTATACTAATTCAACGGTTATATCTTATGCAGTGTATTATAAAATTCTTGTTAATAATTATTCTTTATCTATCCGCAGGCCCTGCCACATACCATAATCTCACCGAAATCCTCGATCTAGATATTGCGCTATCTTTACATTCCCGTATACACGTTCTCTATAATATCGGTATTTATTATTCTCTTAATCCATTTGGCAATTTTCGAAATAATATATCAGCCTCGCTGATTACTTTTGATATATTTTCGCCCGGATAGTTGAAGGCGTTCAACCATTGCGAATTCTTTATTCTCGTCATGGGCTATAGACGAATAATTTGAATGAGAAGAATAATCAATTAAAAATCTCCTCGCGTGATCTGAAACGCATTAGGATAGAAAAAATGTCGTCCCGCAGGCGTAAACAAATACGTTGAGAGAAACAAAAAAGGTGTGAGTGTTGATTGCGGTTAGTGTTTTTCGAAAATATTTAATAGTGTTTCATATAATTTCAGGGATAAGAGGAGAAAGATATGAAGAGCTTTTCAGGCTTTGCGGTACCGCGCCATGAGAAGTGAAATTAATTGCGAAGTTAGCGGTTAATCGTACCTGACTCGAGGCTCGAGTGCGATTTTACTTACCTACACCGATCTCGAATTCTCACGTGCCGTGCGCACTTCGTTTTCGCCTCTCGAAAGATCAACGTAGTTATAATTGCGAAACCAGTTATTACACGTATATTCGTATTATCACATGTACGCTTGGCGTGTTTGATACTGACCGGTATGAAGTTGGCATCGCGTTCATCTGTCTCCTTCTTTCCTTCGTGGTTATGCATAGTATAGAGAAGGAATAAGACAGAAGACCGTGGGGCCAACTTCTTACCGGTCGGAATCAAACAAGTTTGGTTGTATAGATTGACGTAATTATTTGCAAGGAAAAATAGAGCCAAGGACATCATCGGGTTCGGTTCAATACCGTGACATTAATCGGTGGCTATGATAACCCCCCGCAGGGATCGTCATTTAGGAATATTTTCATTGCAATTACAAAATCTATTTGCTCTGATCGTAACTCAATTGGAATTAAGATACAACAGCTCGACGATGAAAGTTGTCGCTTTGAAAACGAATCATTTCTTTCACTATAGTCTTGAACAGACGAAATATCGTTACCGTTATACAGGATTAATATTGACATGAATTATCGTCGTTTGCGTCCGCATGAACTTTAGTATTTGCAGTAAGATCGATAACTTTGTTTTTTCAACATTTGATTGCGCCGCTTTAAACGCGTGTACGAATACATCAAAGATATGCTATAATTTTCCACTTACATTATCTACGGTCATAATTTTGTGTCTCAGTCTATTTTGTCATTCTCCTTGTTGTTTGTTTATTTATTTATTTACTTATTTATTTATCTTTTAAACACACCATGGAAGTAGTTTCAATACAGACGCGAAGTTCAATTACGTAATTTCATTCTAAACCGTACGATACAATGCAATTGGCATTACCGATGGTATGTAACATCCGGTGTTCGTAGTATATACTATAGAAAATGCAAAATTGATCGCAAGATTGAAACCTAGGGGAAAAGTGATCGGGTGTGAAATTTTTCAACTTTTTATTTATTCATATATCATCAAGTTTCCGTGACTTTGTGTCGAGATCATGAATCTTGGAAGGGGAAAGGTCAGAGCCAAGCTACAGAATGAAACTGCTGTAAGAGAATCAAATGCCCGAATATCGTCAAAAACTTGGGGACAATTTTTTTCACAACTGATTCTTGGATTTTGGCACACAATTCGGAATTAACTAAACCATTGATGACGTAAGAAACAAGGAAAAGGAAACAAAACGAAAGTATAATGTGATTTTTCGTCGTTAGATAACGAATGCCTATTGAATTGAGTGAAAAACAACGTTATTTATATTGAAAATGAACCTTGGTCGAGTAATCTGTCGATTTGAGTCTAATGCACGTATCGGAATTGTTGAATCGCTTCGAGATCGATGATGGAGAACAAAGCTCTGTGACTCGGGGTGAAAAATGTGAATGAAAAAACGTCGAGTAGCGATAAGAGAAGTGATTTTATTGCAACTGACAGTCCTTTGAATAAAGTAAATATTCGCACCCATATACGTACACAAGTATACACGGAATAATAATCACATGTGTGTTAAGCTCTTGTTTATGGAAACTTTTCCCTCTTATATATTCCCTCGTGTAATACGCTACTACCTGGTATTACGCTACTGAGATCATCGATGGTTCCACGTTATGTATATACCAGATACCTATAGGTATATATTTTAGCTATACCTGTACGTATGATATACGTTCCAGTAACGTAGACGCATTCAATGCCTATATAATATTGATCAAACTAACGGTAGATGATCATTCGTCACGAACAAAGCGTAACGTTACGTCATAATAATCCCTCCTCGATATTTCATAACCTCGTTAGGGTATTATTCCCCTTAATTTATATCTTTCAATTAAAATCTCCGAATTTAAGTTACGAATCGAAATATGATGGCAGATATTACACGCGAACTCATTGACCATCTCGGATTCGAACCATGATTTTTTATATCAACTATCCGACTCTCGAAGACACTCGCATAGTTTTTCACATTGTTTTTTCCCCGCCTGGTTCTGAATTCTCGAAAGCTCGCGACTATTTCATAGATTTCAGGGTTTTTGAGAGAATTATTTCGAAGCGAATAGATTCTTCGAGGAAAAAAATAAACTTTGCCCGGGTCTCTTATTTAGGTGTACTTCGAATGTATCGTTCCTTCGGGGATTAAAAAATGACAGATATCTTTCCTCAGAATTATACAATTGCAGTAAATCATCCTCGCGACTTACCACGTATAAACAATTTTGACACGGTTTCGTAGTTGATTTTACCTGCTTGGATACGTGTCTCCGATAGTTTTGCACCGAGCCATCTCTGGATCTATTCCAATTGTCTAGACTCGCAGACAACGCGATGCATGTGTATTTAGGTATCGCAGGCTAATTGGTACCAAATGATGACATATTATTTGATATCATATCACGATGATGACGAAAAAAGCGAAGTGCAATATTTCATACGTCGCGGTGTCGTGCAACAAGTATTCCAAGGTATCATCAAGACTCAAGAGCCTCTACATACTCACGTGTACTTACATACGACTTATTCTACTTTGAGTACTCATGTGTGATGTGTTTACCTGCATTAAAGAAAAGGTGCCTCATACCTGTGTAATCACGTCTCATACATAATGTGTATCTTAATTTAGCCCAGATCTGTAATCTTGGTTTACTGCAGTTCTCAAAACTTTGTAGAGTCATGAAATTGAGCCGATTTTATTTCGCCACCTTTCATTTTGCCAAATTCTGTCATTTCTAACGAGCGAATTCGAAATGACGTGAATCTCAAGAAAGGCTTTTTCATATCGTTTTTTAGCCAGGATCTTAAAGATCTGAGAAAACGATGGGGAAATTGTTGGGAATTAATTAAACTCGGAGGAAAAAATAAACGTTCAGTTATAGGCGCCAGTCGACGCCGCAAGCATTCGCGGTCGTTCATCGGACCTCGAACTTGACCTACTGCGATACTCCGACGTCTCTATCTCGCTCACACTCGCTTCGTTGCTCGGCTTCTTACTCTCTCTCTCTCTCTCTCTCTCTCTCTGTTATTTACCCACGCGGTGAACTAGACGAAGGTAAAGGCTCGATGAACGATCGAAGGAAACATAATACACCATCAATGGGCTCCAAAAAAAGCTCTGGGCTTTTTCCGACATTTTGCGAATGTTTTTTTTTGAATCATCGCTACGCTTTGAAGAAATCTTTTATTGACTCAGTTTCCTCACAATTTATGACCAGCATTTGCGAACACAATTCAAAATTATTTTGGGTCTTATGGAGCTTGCCATTGCATAGATTTACTGCAGGGAAGAAAAAGTGGTTGTTGTAGGCTACAGGTCGCATCGTTCGTCGAATCTTCTTCAAATTCGGAGGAAATATCCTACATTCGTGTTATTTCGGAGCAAACCGATGACATTCCATCAATTTTATTTTTGGATGCGAATTCTTTCGATTTTAAGACATTTTTTTGGCAACTTGGAGAGAAAAAGTGTTTTACTTCACTTGCTCACGGCAATGGAAGACTGACCTTATATCTATGCGTATATCATTAGCTTGCCCGAAATTACATCATTTTATAAAATTTTCTACAAACTTCAAAAAGTTGCGACGAACGATGCGACCTTTATCCTGCGAGAAGCACTTTCTCTTCGGGAGACTCAATCTATGTGAGCCGAGCTCCATGGAATCTCAAATTATTCCAAATTATGTCTAGAAATGCAAGTAATCATTGCTCTTCCAAAATCACGTCCTTTATTCAGTTATTTTTTTGTGCAATTCAATCGATCGGAAGAGAAGCTTAGATCCAATGAATTTCGACGATAGCTTGAACGTTTCTTAGTCCACTAAGTCTAGTCAATTAGATACGAACTTCCCATTAATATAGTCAATCGAATTTCATAAAAATTGGAGAATAACTTATGTTATTCATACCAAAGTTAGTGGACAAAGACCTTTGCGAAATTTCGACATCCTTTTCGTCCGAGCGATTCGAGGCTCCTTCGCGTGTCAAGCCACCGATTATACGGAGCCCAGGAAACCCCTGAATCCTGTGCTGCAAGAAAGTTGCAATCCTCGTATACTTCCGCCTTGGTGCAAAGCTCGGTACCATAATTGCTCCGTCATATAAGTAATTGCCGTAATTCCAGAGATTAGATCGGATTAGGTAACGGTCTTCCTGTGCTTAGAAACTCGTAGACGTACAAAGTTACGTCCTATCTATCTCTTCTCTCGATCCGTACTAGAACCTAATTTCAGGATACAGCGCGGACATTTCAGTACTTGCTTTTTCGATCCTGGAAAAGCGGAATATAACAAAGTGTTAAGCAAATGAGCGATATGTAATTTGAACGAATTTACTCGAGCGTCGAAATATTTGGCGATAAAATTTTGTTAAACTTCAATGTATATTCTTCGGCTTCAAATTTGGAGTCCATATTATAATGCTTGATCATGTTGAGTCGGTCAGCTTTTACTATACGTCAGGATTTGAGCGGTTTTTTGGTAGCTAAATATAACTGTAGTGAAAAATTGGGTTGTGTGAGCAGTTTGAAAAAAACTGTTCTACATTCTAAATATATATATTCAAAAAAACTAAAACTGAATACTATGTTATTACTCGCATTACATTGACATAGAAAAGAAGTTTCTATAAAACACCGAAGGCCGTCTTATAATCGGGGGTCTACCGAAGGTCCTGGCCTTTGTCCAAAGAATTTTTACATACCTATGGCTCTAGAAAAGGTGGACAAATAACGAAGAACGTGATCACTTGTAGCCAAAGAAAGTTTCATCTATTTTTTTTACCACTTGTTGGAAGATCTCAGAGAACTTTTACGATCGACAAGAAATCGTTTTTCTTTGGAAAAGATGCGTCTTGTAATTCTGCGGACAACGCGTGAGGACCGGAATTCAAAGCGAGAGAAATCGTGGCCGAAATAGAACGAGTTTTAAAAGAGAACTAAAAACAAAAAAAAAAACGAAGAACAGAAGAAGAAAAAACACGAGAAACGGAAACTGCGGAATGATTGAGTGTGCCAATTCAACCCCGGTTCACTGTCCGCGATTTAATTCGCTGCTCACTGCAACGGCATTGTCAGCATATCATTTAATTTCACCACGTGCACGGAGCCTTTCTCATTCGAGTTTAGTTCAACATTTGCGAAAGTCTTATTCGGTAGCGGTCAGTATAATTTCACCTTATAATCGCATATGCCTCTCACATATTTCTGCGCACACACACACGTACACACACACACGCATATACCCTTAGATCTGTGCAATTTTTCGCGTGTTCAGAGCACGTCGTTTCGCGTTACGCTGTCATTAAAGTCCGGCAGTGTTCCTCCGTGAGGATTCGCATGGTTCCTGGTTAGTCCCAGCAATTTCCATTCGTTGAATTCGCAGTCGTCGGGGGATGAGGAGTGAGAGACGACAAGCTCGGAATTAAACCGGGGAAAAAAGGAAACGGAGCCGGAAAAAGTAAGAGAAAAATAACGAACGGTGGGAGCGCGAGACGTCGGTGAAGTTACATGACGGGAGCGGTTTTTTCGCAACAACTTTCGCCACTTCCTATTTTACCGCGAATTAAAATTATGAGGAAAAGGAACTGCAGCGTACGATATCGTCCGGGTTGGCTACGCCTTCCGGATTTACCTTCCCAACGCTCATTACGGACTGGAAAAAAGATGTTGATGGCGATCTTACGCGATACGTCGATCACTCCTGATCTCGTGATCACCGATTCGATTTCACGCAATTCGGTTAGCTCGTAAGGCTCCATGGACAGGCGTAAGAGAAAGAGATATGCAAATATTTGAGATATGCTTGTCGTACAATCTTTCACATTTCACGGAATTGAATGACTCCGAGCTAAAAAATTATCGGACCCTTGATTATCATTTTAATGAAATAATTTCGTAGATGGATCAAATTTTCACGACCAGTTGAATTCCGGTTTATTATAAACCTATAGACGGTGATTTACTTTGTTGTAAAAATCTTTGACCGATTGAAAGATTACCGATCAATGTACGGAGACAAGATAAGTTCTAATGAATGTCGATATGTCAAAGATATGACTGAATGATCTATGAAAAGGCGGTAGGAATGATACAAGGAAACGTAAGTAAACGTCGCAAGCTACGAACAACTAATCAACGGTGGCTTAGGGTTCTTTTTTTTATCGCCGGCTAGAGCTTAACATTGATATATCAGTGCTAAGATATGTGTAGCAATTTTATTTGTTGAGAAACGTATGTATACATACATTGCGTTTTAACAAAATAAGATAAATAAGCTCGTTCTCTGGCTGGTAAAAGATCAAAGGATTACCAATTTTTCGCAACCAAGTTTAGAAGAAATATCTAGATCGGTGATAGGGGCATCGTCATTCAACTATCGACAGATAGATCGGATTTCTTAGCGTTTTACAGAGATTCCATTAATCCAGATAATATACGAAGTGATTTGTCGAAAATAATTTCTTTTTAGAAATCGTAAGCGGTCATTGCAGTTGCATTTATACGTAAAATCGAAGGGTTCTACAGAATTCATGATTATAGTATAACTCATGGAATTTCTAATCGATTCGTGAGTCACGGGACTACTTTGAGGAATTAAGCTTTCAGTTTTTTGGTACGAGGGTCCGATACATGAATTTGTGATAGGAATTCAAGATCAGCGCTCGCGAGAAGTTTGCAGGAAACTGTCTTATCAGAAACAAAGAAATCGAATGAAAGAATGTGGAATTAATGAATTGTCCGACCAACAAGATCGACTTCACCGGCAGTCGGTAATCGCGAATTGCACCGATCGCGTAGATGTGCGAAAGCGATTGGCTCAAAACTCCGATAGAAGGCGCTGAATCAATAATCAGTATCTCTTGATTTTTTTATTCGAAATTTGAACCCGGGAAAAATTTCCCGCGTAAATTGTTCGAAAGTCTCACACGGTAATGTTATAATCATAACTTCACAGAGATGCACGGGAAAGTGTTTATTTGATAATGGTTGGATTCTAGGCATAAATCCCTATATAGTAATGAAACGGGAATAAAAGAAAAGGCTGAGCGAACACAAGGTACCATTCGCTTTTTTTTTTGTTTTTTTTTTGAGAATTTGTCTCATTCCGCATCTCAAAATCGGTGTACAAGATTCCTGAAGTAATTCGCAGAGTAGCTCGAATTGCCATTATATACATAGTATACCTATACATATATATGTATGTAATCCAAGCTGTCTAACAATTTCTAACTGATTAAATACTCAGCTATACCATGTGTATATAATATATATGATATATGTATGTATGTCACGAGAGCTATTTTAAACTATACCTATATACCCGTCTACCTACCGACCGCGTTCAAATGTGACATAAGTTTTAATCCAGCGTGTAGCGGTAAGGTAAACAAGTGTTACACGTCGTTATTAGCAAGTACGAGTTGAAGATATATGATTGTGAATAATGTATATAACGAATGATATAGAATGATATAGTTGCAAGTGCCAATTAATGATCGGTGGTTGAGATTGTAACGGCTCAGGCGTCAAGAAATTAGAGTGACGTTTGTCCCCGCTTATAAACATACGTGTATATATATACATACATTATACATGTGTGTATACATAAAATAAACATGGCAATGTATTATACTATTATTCGAATCTTACGTTAGTTGTAGCGCGTAATTACGAACGGTCACCCAATTCTTATCGAGAATGATTTATTTTTTTGTTTATATATGACGTCTTTATTTCTCAGTTGGGACATAGATGTTTGTAATAGTCGGTTTTCGAAACTCCACTGTAATAATCGACTTATAATCTCCACGATTAATTGGGTGCACCATTATTTCGGATATCGTTACCGGGATTTGGGCCAATGTCGCTCTGAATCATGATCGAACGTTTTACCGAACTATATGATGCCTCTGGTTTCAGAAATACGTGGGAAAAGAAAGAAAGAAAGAAAGTAAGTCGTTATCGCGCGAGCGGTGTTTAAAATAGAATATAAATTCCTAATTAATCCTGGCACGTGCGGTTTTTCACTTCCCCGCGATTATGTAACGCGTATTACCGGTAGGATTCCTTCGTTGCACGTCGGACAAGCCTTCTTGTAACAGTTAACTCGAATACAGCGGCAACTATTAATATGAAATACATAATACGTAAATGCGGGAGTGTCTCCGTTGATATACTAGCGGCCTGAGTAAACGAAAGTGTGAAATAGTCACCGGTATACAGGTATATAAATCATGGAGACGATCATCCGCATGATGACCAAGGTGCTGAGAATATTGCAAATTTATCTCGAAGGGATTGGGTTTTCTTTGTCGAATTGAATGCAGTTCTTCAGGGATATTGGATATTTTTCTATAACGCTGACGATCGATAATTTATATAAATAAAGAAACGCGCTTCACTGCGTTCGGAAACATGTTTACGGAGCAGAAGTGTAACCCACCGTTGATTGCCAATTAATTTCTGTTAATTTTGTGGCTAATATTATAAGAATTCCCTGACTCGACAAGGATCCTGAAATAACGGAAGAGGCGCGATATCGTATAAGGATCGTGTCTCGTTCTCGTCTATCCCCTCCCCGCGGAGGTTCAGTTATTTCTCGTACCCGAAAAATGAATGAAAGTTTTTGCGAGGCAATGGAAAATTCCTCCGATATAACACGTGACGAATCCTTCCATTCTCCCACACGCTGTTTGGCCGTAGGTATACCGACACCCGTTGCCTGTATATAAATGAATATGCGAATAATGGAAGAGACATAATACCGGGGACCAAACTGATGGGCACGTGTCGTTCAATGCGCCTGTACGGAAAATATATCCGCGTTAAATTCGTCAAGTAATTTCTATATCTATGTACAGATTATTCTTATTTGTTTTAATAATTATACAGTTTGGATCTACGACGTATAGCAAGTGCTTACTTACGTTTGGTCCCCCGCGGAAGCTAGTCGATAACGTGCCGCGTGAACTGGCGATATCTGCTGCACTATCTCCCTGGTGTGATTATATATACCTATATATATATATATATATATGAGACGAAAGTTAACCGAAATTTTGGAATTTTACCAGACGTAATTCGGTCGGCATAAACGATCCTACCGAAATTTTTCCTTTAGGAATATCGAGGAAGAGATATATCCCTCGAAAAATAAGACTCGCATCGTTCTTCACGTACTGAATTAGTTCGCTAATACAATAACCGCCGCAGTGCTGTCATCGGTCTTCAATTCACCGTTCAGACTTCGAAAGTCTTCAACAACTATTTATATAATCAAAATCCAGATTTACGAGAGGCTAAGAAAAAGTTCCGACGTATACCTACCTACTATGCGAGGTGAGTGCATTGATTAATTGCTCATGTGCGCTTTGTTTAGGTGTCAGGTGACTGACGTTCATTCACAAACCCACGAAACGAGGCTTTTCAACATTTATTCAACTTCGGTCGAATAGTGTAGTACGATAGAACTTATTTGGCAAGTAAATGCTCCGAATTTTTCATCCCGAGGTCTGTCGCCGGTATATATGGATTTTTACTAAAGAGAAAGGAGCTCCTATTCTGGAAGCGTCGATGACCAACTGTGGAGCTATACTAATGTCGAGGAAGTTTCCTACAAAATTTTTTAACAAAGTTTCCACCAGGGTCGAACCTGACCACTTAGTATCGCGCCGGTTAGAGGGGAATGGGGCGAGACGGGGTACCTCAAAGAACTATTCATTTCTTATTCATTTTTCATTCAAAGAGACTATATTATTAGGCTTGAGTAGTACTCGTTACACGTTCTGGTCATCACTTCGAGCAATGTGCACCTAATTGGCGAAGGGCCCGGTCTTACCCCTCCGACACTTTCATCCGGACAAAATTTCTGCAGGCTACCCATCTCGCCCAGTATGGTCTGTTCTTTTGATTCGGCTACGTAGGTGTCAAACGATTTATTTTTTGGCTAAAAAACGACACGGATATGAGCCTGAAACTCTCATGTACACGGCGATTCCCCCCCGACCCCGTCGCGTTGGTAGATTTTTTTGCGAAAAAAAAAAGTAGACTCGATCAGAGAAGACTTGGTGGATTTTTCCAGAATTTTTAATGCCCGATTCAGTCAGTGACAGGCATTCGCACAATCTCGGTCAAGGCGATTTGTCGCTCTTTTAACATGCCTACGTGCATTTGAGCATGTTAGGAGATGGAAATCTTGCAACAACATGTATACATGACGTTTTGAAGCTTGTTTCTTATCATTGTCACCAATATATCTGTCGTCGCGAAGGTCTCTCGAATTGCAACAGATCATTGCACTTTTATAGAAGGAAGAAAAAAAATTTGCGCCTTTTTTTTTGCAAATAAGCTTTAACGTGTCGTACAGAAATTTTGCAGGAGGCATGTGGGAATTGTGAATTGTTTCAGAGCAATGAATTCTTATCCAGTACGCCATGGCATGAATTAACACGTAATTTATCGAATATTTCGTGTAACAATTTGAGAATCGCAAGTTATTTATTGCTGCCATCTAGACAGATACAGTTACGTTTGCAAAGATTTGATACTAACGACATTCGTGTTCAGCGTGGAAATCTATTATACGAACTTGAACGCGGGAGATAAAGTATTTGTGTCGATGATTTTTTGCAACGCGTATCTATCAATGTGTTAGAATATATTACATACCATATGGTATACCTACCTATGTATCCAGTAATGAAAAGTTTACGTAACCATAGAGTAATAAATGAATCGAGATGATAAATTGTTCTCTAAATTTTGTGGCGTTAAAATCGTGCAACTCTTCGGAAGAGAGATGAAAAAGAGTGAGAATTAATTCTTCAAGAGTGAAATCTAATTTTTTTTTTTGTAGTAGAATTAAAAGCGATACGATTTTCACTCATAAGAAGTGAATCGTCACTTCAAAAGTTTATCTAAGTCTGTTTTCACGCGGTTAAGTATTACCGCATGAAAATTTATTGCTTTGACGAAATTCGCCATCCCAACATATGCCTATTTAGGGATTCTAATTCCTGACGAATCTACATGGAGTTTCTCAAAGAACGAAAACGGACAGAAAAATTTTCACTCAGGGAAACAAAGTTTCATTTGAATCTTGTATTCATAAACTTTCAGTTGTTCGTTTCAAATTGTTCGCTTCGTTAACGAACAGTTTGAGAAGCAGACTTCAAAACGGTATGTTCAATCGGGTAGTTTTCATCTCTTGAAGAATTCCAAAATTCATGCCCAAAACGTGGAAAAATCGAGTTCAATGATTGTGAATGCCTGTTAGTCATTGAATCGCCGCGCACCAAAGATTCTGACAAATTTCGGAAATTCCTATTTCTTAGTTCCTTTTTATTATCGAAGGAAATGTGGATTTCAGTATTTCCCATGGAATCCACGAAATGTATTTTCGGGTTAGGTAATCCATTTAATCCCACTCTTCTCCGTGTCTAGGGAATAACCCCGATTCACAGAAAAGTGGCAAACTCTTTTCGTCCCAATAAAACTTGGTATTTTTTTGTTGTTGAATTTTTCAAAAACTTTCTTTGCAACGGTTATTCTAGTGTAACAACTCATACAGATGTCGATCTGCGAGAATATTAAGGTGGGCCAATTCACCGGTCAAATCATCCCTTGACTTATCAAAAGCTTCGACAGCTTGCAATTCCGGCTTTGCTTGTCGTGACCAATTCTGATATTGCAGTATAAATGAATTTGTGAGGATAACCTGGAAGAGTCTTCCCCTTTCCAATGTGACATGAGTACCGTTCAAGTTTTTGCTTTTCCTTAAAATTTTGTTGAACCGAAAAGATACCAAAAAAGTTCAGTCGCATAAATCATTTTCCTAATTTTGGGTGTTCTTATCTTTACATACCTACCTACACGACGTAGATCGTAGATCTATGTGGCAAGCCCAGTTAAAAAAGGGCTTGTTACCTAATTCGAAGAAAGTATGCCCTTGGGCCCGTCGAATTGGACTCAATAACAGAATAATCAGGTCACTTACTCGGATAGAAGTGTTTGAAATTCAACTAAATTCAAAGTACTTGGCAAATATTGGAAATCTTGCCCCGAATCCTGGTCAATCTTCTTACAAATTTGCAGCCTCGAGTGCGCTCGTAAAATTACCGCGTCGTGTAAGACGGTCTTCCTCTATTACAGCCACTGTGTTGCTTTCATAATCGGCTTTAATACTCGGTTAAACAAGTGCAGGTCGTTAAAGTAAGTCCGGCAATAAATTTTCGGATCCCAGTTCAGCTACTTTATCGTATTTTTGGGATCCGCGCTCTGAATAATTAGGTATTAAAAATGTGTACACAGACTAGATTCGGTAGCGAGAGATCCACATCTTAAGAAACTATAAGTATGACGATCCGAGTGTTTTATTTTATTTTAAAACAGTGTCAAGGCTGGTGCGATGGCACGTGAGATATGGGTCACGTTGTTTTTTTCTCTTTCTTTTCACTTTTCATACTTTACAATCAGGGAAGATAATGTCTTCTATCGTGAATCAAAACTGGCGATAGGATATTCTTGTCTGATTAATGAATTTATAGCTTCTAATTGACGTGTCTGCGAGCAGTCGTATATCTCAGCCAAGATCAGCCAGATTGTGGACGAATATGAAAACCGATTGTATTTTGGTACCTCGGTTCTTCGTTCTTTCATAATTACGACGGTATTGGTTCTTTTTTTTTTTTTGTGAAAATGCAAAAAACTTTCGCTTAAACATGTCCGAGTAATTTCTCGATAGATGTGAAAAGTTTTTGAAAATATCCCACGTTGTATTGAAGTGAAATTCATTTTTATACCAAGACACTCGTCAAGATAAGAAGTAATAATTTCCAAACACGATCTGCGATTTAGACTTCATATAATTCATATGAATCATCTTGTGGAAAATCGGAGTGAGAGTGATTCGGCTCTTCTTTGCGAGTGGAGATCTGATCTGTAACGAAGTCGATAAAAATAGAAACGCGATTCTACTTTCAGGGTTTTGATAACTTCGGATATTGGCCCTGAAAATCTTCATCGACGTTGAATTTTGATAATTTGCGAGTTTGCTTCGAGACAAAAAGTGAAGCAGAGGTATTCGTTCTCTGAATTACAATAATCGTTAGGCGATAATTGTTCCGACGCAGATGATCTGATTTCTAATCGTGACTGCTGCTAATATTAGGTAGTACCTAACCCGAAGATATGGGAAGCGAAGAATAATGAAATCTTTACTGATAACAGAAATCAAAGATCAAGTTAACACGACCGCTAACCGAACGACCATATTGAGTCATTATCAGCAATACGCTGCAGCATTTTAACCCAATTACAGGTTATCAGGTCCTCAGTCCTGAGTTCTGAGAAGTATTCCAAAGCTTGTATAAAATAAATTGCTGAGAAGGGGATAAGGTCGTCGGATAATCAGTCTCAAAGCCTGAGCATACATTTCTGTTATAAAAATCCCCTAGTTTTGTATAATTGCATGAATCGTTCGATTCCCACTTCAGATTCACTTCGTCGAAGTATAAATTATAGGATACAGTGCAAATTCAGGGAGGGATGAAAACTGAGAACTGTTTCGTGGTAAAACGTTGCCCACGTGAAAATCTGAAAGAATGTCCCTTGTTACGTTTTACGGAGCACGGTACGTTCGTTCCGCGACCGTTAATTTTTGATCCCGTGACATGCGATTCTATCGTCTATTAACATTCTTGAGAGGAAGTTCGATTTCTTTTGGGAAGATAAAGAGAGATGAAAAAAGAGAAATGCAATTTTCGAATCTCTTTCACAATTAGCGTTTCTGTACCTACCTTCACTCCGAAGTTCAACGTCCCGTTTAGATTGCTGTTCTCGTTTGGCAATGAAGAGAAAAAGAGTCGAAGAGAAAAAAAGAAACGAAAAAAAGAGTAACCACCGATACCTAGGTAAGTTTCCGTGACGTTTAGACTTATGAATAAAACGCGACGCTTGACTTTTGCCTGATTCCATTAACGGTGTGGATTAGCTATCGGCTTGCTATGTATACGTAACTTCACTCGATCACCTATACCGCATTGAGAAACGGCGGTGTGGTGATTAGCTAATCTTTGTCTCGCCCAAGGTTTACGAAAATAGAAGTGGCTAAAAAAAGATCCGAAAGTATACAGGAAACGCTCGAATTTCTTTACAATGACGATTCGTCTTCGACCGAGAAATTCTTTTACCGTGTATCGATCGTTCTCCGATGAAATTTCACTTTCCGCTGGTCATTGGTTAATCATCGCCTGGTCATAGTTCGTCGACCCAATTCCGTTTACGAAAACAGGTGATTCCGGTACCTCTGGTTGGTGGCTCGAAACACACCCACCGATCTCGGCACGTGCGTATGAGACACGAAAGGTAAACAAGATCGCGTATAATAGAGGCTTGGCTGGCGTTTAACGACGTAACGAAATCGTGAGCCAAAAAATACGTCAGATCCAAAGGTGGGCGTGAAAGCCGGCGAGAATTCCACTTCTCGCAAAACCGGTGCCTTGACTTTGGAATTCAATGTTGTCTAATAATATTATTCACTGGTCCCACCGCGGCACGTACTGCGGACATATATATATATATATATATATATACCGAGCTGAATATGTATAGCTGGCGCCTTTATGTTTTGCCGTTTTATAAATAGAAACATCGCGTGATTTGAGCCTTTTTTTTCTTTCTATACATATATACTTACGGCTTACCTACCTAATATCTCAATCCTTGATCTTTCGACCGAGGGACGTAAAAAATTTCCAGGCACGCATTTTTTGGGAAACAATTTTTTTCCCTCTTGTCCTTCAGTTCTCCCTAAGTTGTTTTTGCACATTTTTTCCGTCGTGCCAATCTTCAGTTTAATCGAAGGAATTTATTTATTTATTTTTTTACTCGCCAGCAGCAAGTTTTTATCAACCAGTAATTATAAACAGTCGACATAAATGTTTGGGCTCTTTGTGTTGTTGTTAACGCAAATGAATTGCGTTCGATGCAATAAAAATCGGGTCGAAAACTTAATTGCACTAATCATCACCGTTTATCATCAAGAAATGATAATAGTTATTTTTCGCGAAAGTCTCAGCTTCGGGGCTTGAACGTAACGCTATTGCAAAGAATTCGACCCATGACTTCCACGAGCGATCGGCATGATCGACTGCAAAATAACTATTTTTATAAAACATGTCCGATCGTTATCAGATCCAGGAAGAGAACGAGCTTTCAATTAACAATCGTAGCGTGTATCAGCTGTGTCAGAAGATGGGGAAATCTAATCTCCACCGATTGCTGCTTTCGAGTGTGTAGATAGTACCCTAATATCGCGATTGCAGATCCCACAAAACTGTAAACAATCATGATTTTCGGGCTTAGCGAACCATTTCTCAAATAATTCTATCCCCGATTTCCCTCGCGTGCGGATTCCTCGAATGATCGAGTCGACTTGTGGATAGTGAGGTGTTCATCGCGATTGTGCGCTTTCCCAGTAGTTCGTACAACGCAGTTCAATGCTCGTCGTTACTTGGGTAAACAATAATTGTGCATTGAACATATACTCCCCGGAGGGGAGCTCGCCAACTAAGGCTTATCGGACGCTGCGGCACTCATGATAAAAGCATCAACCATCACCCATCACTTGCGCAGAAACAAGAGAGTCCTACTGTCGTGGTAGCCAGTAGCAAGTAGCAAGTAGCGAGTAACAAGTAGCGGGTAGCGAATTACGATTAGCGAATAACGCGTGCGAAAACAGTTCTCTTTGAAAAAAAAATTTCAAAAATACCATACCTGCGGTGAGAAATCTCCGTTAGCACCCACATCTGGACATCTTCATCTCAAACAGCAATGTCACGTGAAAGCCGTTCGGCAGGTAAATAGATATATGATCCTCATCACCCATAATTACATCGCTCTCTCTTACATACGTCGGCTTTCATTGTTCGGAACTTCGTCCGGCCGAGCTTTTCCCCCTTCGAAAGCTCGTGCACGTATGCTGAACAGGTATAACTCTGGTTTGAGATGTGGATTTCTGGATTCTGCACAGCATTTTCAACCGCATTGTGAGCTCGCGACGATGACCAGTCTTCTGACTTGGCTCAAGCCCGACTTTCGACGTATAAATTGAACCCGAAACGTCGTCGTTTAGTTATTTGCAGTGAAAAATGTTGGGAGGCTTGAAATCAGCCGATACGTGCATGTGCTAAACTGGAAGCTTCCGCTCTGCGGATCCTTCGATCTCGTATATTTGGAGACTCATGGATTCTTCATAGAGCGTTGTTAAGATGAAATCCTTGTTAGAACTCCAGGGGGTTTGCGATCATTTCGAATTCAGGATATCAGCTGGAACTTTGAATATAAATTAGATGTGACGGAAATCATTATTATTATTAATCTCTGTTTTGACGGAAGTCGAACTCATGGTCCTCTGAAGTGCCTCGCAGTGCTGACGATTGGGCTCTTGAATAAATGAAGGTCAGAATATCACGTATGCATAGTTTTTTCCTGCCATTTATTTTTCTAACTAATGTTCGGAATGGCACGGAAGGCGCGATTTTGTTATTAGACTCCGTTATGACATCGGGAAGTCATTTTTGCCTTAAATTTTTCGCGACAGAAAAAAAAGGATCGCAACGTTATGGCGCGGGAAAGAGTTGAAACGACAATCGTTCGAATTATTTCGTGTAAAAATAAACGCGTCGGATTTATCACAAATGCATAATTATCTATACTGCATACGTATGCAATTAATATCGGAATAAGACGTGTATACGTGTAACGTAGATTGCGCAGATGTGCTTATCAGACAATTGGACAATTTGTACAACTGGTAAACTACTTTCGGTCGACCGTAATGGATAGATTATACCCGGCCAAAGCGTGTAACATATATGCAATGATATGACCACTATAATTGTCATTTAATCACCATAAACTATTTTGATCGCCTCAAATGACTCGGATGTCGCAAGGCTGCGGTAGACCGAAATTTCTGCACGGGAAGTTCTTGATCGTTTCCATCCTGCGACGGTATTCTGCGTGACATGTTCGAAACTTTTGCTCCCTGTAACAGTCATTCGATGAGATAATACAGTTCCTCGAGAAATGAAAACCCATTGGGTATAAAAATTGATCGAAGTTCACTACAGTGACAGGTTTCAAATTTGAGACTTTCTACCGCATGACCGGGCGCTAGTATGTCGAAATCGGTTGACGGATTTTAATGGGTGTTGAAAGTTGAACGGTATTGAAAAGGACAGTAGCGAATTCAACTGATTTTGAAGACTGAGGCGTGAGAAATAAGGTTGCGAATAAGTCTTGCAGTTTAGAAGCTCGTGGGACGTTAACTCCTATGAGGCGCGACACCTTGGCGAATCTGTATAATCCCGTATCGAACAGCCTCCAGCTCGATTTCTAAATCGGAATTGTTTCCTCGCGTTATAAATCAGCCGACATAAGGTCGTTTCTAACCTCGCTGCCATTAGCCATGAGTACTACATTCTAAGCTAATTGTAAGCGTTACTCACGATCGGAGTCAGATCGTCCTTCACAACCGTATGCATGTATTGTTCCATCAAAGATCCTGTCTAAATGTCACACATTGATGTTACAATTGCGATACCTGTGAGAACGATCGTGTCCTGTGCGTGGGACATGTATGTATGTACATTGTACATCTTTCGCTTGAAATACACGTGCGTCTAATTTTGAGCAGTAGTATGTTTTGACAATGTAAACAGTGACGGTGCGTATACACCTGAGCCATTCTTAGCCGGTTATTTATATCTTCGCTTAGCTGTATGAACACGGAGTTCTGAGTATAAAGTATATTTTTATTCGCGAGTACCGAATACTGCGAATTCTACTTCAGCGATGCCTATTCTTCAGTTTTTGCAACAAGGATCACTGGCCACGTGAACATCGAGGTAGTCCAGAACTTGTGTGACTCGTAGCTTCACTTTTGAGACAAAATGATACTCCCTAGTCTCACGTTTCGATGGAAGCTAGTTGGTGAGTTGCTGATATGTAAGATACAACTGTCCGCTTTTCGCGGGACCAGTTTACGTGGTCTGTAGAAATAACAGTTTCCAACCTGTTAGTTTGCACTTGTATAAACAATTATAATAGTCCTTATGCGGACATCGTGTGCCAAAGTCGTTTTCTGGCTTGTGCTTCGCCGATCTTCTTCTGATCAACAGACTTTTCGTGCAGTCTGCTGCAAGTCTACCGTCATATATCTTTCAAACAGCGGTTCGTTGTCGAAAAGGCACCAGTTTTATTCGATCGAACTGCTTTCAATTTGTTCCCATATTTTTCTCCGTTAGAATAGAATACAATTAGTGATGTCGGTTGACGATTGCCAGAAATTATTCGAGCTGGACTCGATCACTCTTTATCCACGAGGTATGTATGTATGTGCGTATGTATGTACGCGTCGATGTATACCCAGCTACGTGCAGCCCAATCGGCACTTCGTGACGAACTGACAAGATCGCGTTCCCACTGTTGCAGCTGGGTACCTAATTACTATTTTTAATCATACTGGCTCAGAGTGGCACATTTGGGTTTGTTGAACACTAAAAACACCTTTTATGCATTTACTAGTAGATCGTTTATTTCATCTGCGGTATTTCACCAACCGAGTGAGGAAACTGTAATATATCTGTACGTCTTTATGCGGTATAGTAACTCCGACTACTATCTCGATGACACGTGGGGCACAAACAGAACCTTTGATACTGTTTAAAATCTAGATATTACTTACCAAAAGAATGTGAGTAGTGTGTAGTGTCTAACATCTGAGATAACAAAAAGTCGCCTCAGCATAGTCATGTGATTGAGAAATCAGACATCTTTCAGTTATACCTACCACCTCTTAAAATCAGTGTGAACTAAGTCATCCCGAAGACAGAATACGGTTTACCTGAAATGTTGATCGTAGCATGTGCTATTCGCAAGTTTATTCGTTACTTTTCCTATAGGGGAGAGCTAGCCAAGTCTTAGCCTGCTAGCTGTTCATTCATTCAGTTTTTGAATTGTGCCCGGAAAACGAACCACCGTATCGTCATCTTGTCTTGCTCTCCGCTATAGTAGCCGAATTGCAGCTATAAGTATACCTACTCATTGTTTTCAGTGCCACAAGGCTTTGTTTTTGATTCAAGGAGATGCTATAGACTTTGAAACAGTGTTGTACTCTCCCGATAATAAGGTATCCCCGTTTGTCGCAACCGCTCAATCCCACTACTGGTTCACTTGATCAACATTCCAAATTTTGCTTCCAGGGTTCAGACAACTACTCAAGGATGACTTATCGTGGTGGGATACCGTGGTTACTGGGCTAGCCGAACTCGTCGGAACTGCGGTTCTTGTTTTCATGACTTGCATGGGCTGCGTGGGTTCGCTGTCTTCCACACCATCCAGTCTGCAAACAGCTCTGGCCTCAGGATTTGCAGTCACATGCGTCATCCAGGTAGGAATTTTCAAAAATATTTACAAGATTTTTACGGAGTGGAAGTTTCCACCCGTCTTGAGAAGATAAAAAAAAGGAAAAAAAAAAGATGAAAGACCAACGAGTTCTCATCATTTCGCTCAACAGATCAATATTATCGCTCTTTGAGCGCGTTGAGGCATCTATAAACACGAGCGAGTGTATTATATCATCGGATGAGGATAAAAATGTGAAAAGCTATCACGTTAATACCGCAAATGTGTGATTTATTATCGTAACGAGATGCCACCGAGTTGCGAGATACATACATATGTACCGATCGATATTCCACGACTGCGATGATTTAATTGAGCTAACTTTGAGCTTTGGACAAGGGTAGAATATGGAACGAAGAGTAGTAAATCTGCTGTTCCGCGCAAGCGATATGAAACCAGTGAACCAGATCGAAGTTGAAGTGACCCAGAGCTTTGAAGTGTTTTGAAAACATTTAAGAACGGTGGAGGGGAAGCAAGACTTCGTATATGTTATTTTTTAACGTTATGAGACGCTCTCGAAAAGATTCCAAGTTTTGAGGAAAAAAAAGTTACGTTTTAGTGATAAGGTGCCGCATAATGATTTCGCGGACTCCTCAAACCTCGATAGCTAGCGTAATTGGGATAAGGCATAAATTATGAGGATTTCTCCCTGATTTTTAACCGTAAATTTTCCTTATTCTTCAGACTATTGGACACATCAGCGTAGCACACATCAACCCAGCTGTTACCATATGCAGCGTATTACTTGGTCTCAAATCTCTTACCACAGCCGCAGTCTACATAGTTGCTCAATTGCTGGGAGGCGTCATCGGTTATGGAATGCTGAAGGTTGGTCCAGATCTAAAACTCACTTTTATAACCGGGATATACGCAAAGAAATCCATTTTGTGCACGAATACATTCTTCTCTTTCGTCATCATCACTTTCCTCTCCTCCGCTTCTACTTTGCATATCTATGCTTCATGAGTTACTTTCCCTTTACAGGTAATTACTCCGTCGGAGCTTTTGCACGACGGTAACGCAGAGACGTCCAGCAGGTTCTGTGTAACTGCGCTGAACAATCTCATAACGCCGATCCAGGGTCTCGTGACTGAAACCATGGCTACTGGAATTCTGATTCTCCTCTGTTGTGCGAGCTGGGATCCTCGAAACGGAAGAAACTCCGATTCCACGGCAATAAAATTCGGATTAACGGTCGCCACGCTCTCGATGTCGGTCGGACCTTACACCGGGTGCAGCATGAACCCTGCAAGAACATTTGCCCCAGCTTTATGGAACAACGAGTGGACATATCACTGGATATACTGGCTGGGACCGGTCGCAGGATCAGTCCTGATCAGCCTTGGCTACAAGACTCTGTTCTGGCCACGGAAATCGTTGACAGAAGACATCCCTGAGACAGCTGCCCTCAACTCAGTAGATACGCAAAAACCCGAGGTGGGTACCGATCGCGGAAAGTGCAGCTGATGAAGTTTTCTGACGTGAAAATCGTATCCAGAAAAATGACATCGGATCTCGGAATCAGGTTAACTAATTCATTTCGATATTTTCAGCATAACTGAACCACCGGACCTGCAGATCTTCGCGGATATCCGGGTTTCGTGGATCAAATCTCTAGGTAAAGAGTGACCTTCGTTCTCGCCAAGTAGCCTTATAGAACCTCGTTGCCACGCGGCCTTGAACAATTGGCGACGAGATATTAGAAAAAGTGAGGAAGAGAAGAAGAGAAAGAGAGGACGAAGAAATAGGCAGAGAAAGAGTCGAGAGACAAGGGTGTAAAAAGAGGACAGAGGGGTCAGAATGGGACGAATAGTAATGGGATTACTATGAGATTCGAAGCAATGCAGGATTGTGGGATGAGATCGATCAAGCGACTGGTAAACGTCGTTGAGACTGACATTTAATCATTTTTAGAAAGATAACGTCTTTTAACGACTTGTGAATCGTAAGTCGCATTACTACATTGGTGTTCAAAACTTTCCATTGAATATTTAGCGTCGGATTGGATCTGAAATCTGTTCAACTCTTTGCTGTTATAAGCATGACTCTTATAATTGCTAAGATAAAGATTATACCATAGCAATAATTAGGCGTCTATAAGAAGAACCGTCTGTCCCAAACTCTATCTAAATCTCTGTGTCACTAGGTTCTTTTTTTTTTTTTCCTAGAAAAAAAGAACGATTAGAATTAAAACAAAAAAATTAGAAAATAAAAAAACACTATGAATAACGAAACAAGACTTGTAAATATTGAATATATGCTATATAAATATGTATATTTTCGAATAACTGCACCTATACATATATAGATATATTATATATATATTATATACACGCGTATACGATTGAGTTGTATACTTATTTAATTATTTTATCGACTAACCGGAAAAAAATTCACGCTATCATTTATTGTTATCCATATATTAATATGTTAACTATTATCATTAGTCATTATTATTATTATTGTTATATTTTTAGTGGTAGAATATTACTATATATATATATATATATATATATATATGTATATAGGTATAGAGATATTATATTGCTGTTACGAAGATGTAAATGTTATCTTTATTATTAAATATATGAAATGTTTATTACTCTCGGTGTATTCATTTCCATTATCATCATTGCCGATATAATCGAAATATCGTTGAAAGTCGCGAATAGGAAGATTTAACGTTGGACCAGGATTCTTGGGGAAACCAGGGATAAATTGAATTTAAAAAAAAAAGGCAATATTCCGTCGCAGATCGAATAACGTCTGTTTCGCAGCAACAGGAAAAAAGCTGAATTTCTTCAGAACCAATTCAGCGTTCGCGCTCGGGAATATTCAATTAATGCCAAGATAACTATTACCTTTATCATTATTTTGGAAATTATAACTCGATGCTTGGATTTGTCTATTGGATGAAATATCGTTCGTTGGAGAAATCAAAGACCGTCAAACTCCAGCGCCCTCTGAGGAATTTGACGGTCGGTATTATAGAATGGCAGATGGAAATCGAGTTATTGTCTTTACCCGTGTCTCCAGCGATGATGTAGAGCGGGAATCGCGATATTTTGACGACATTGAACTTTGTACCGATTTATCATTCGATTTGTTCAATTATTTCCGTTTGATGCAAAAACGGTTGAGGGTCACCTAAACTAAATTCTTGAAAAAAAACACTGTTTTCAAAAGGCCAAAACTTAGTAAAAAATACATGGGTTAAAGCCGAGAATCTCTCCTTTCAAAAGCTTCTTTGAAATCTCGCTTTAAACAATATTTCAGCAAATTATCTGACTTCGAAGTGATAGCTGCAAAATTATGCGAAATATATAGTTTTTTCCGAGCTGTGAAATGTGTGCCACTAAAATTGTAGCAAAAAAAGCATTAAGAGAGTTATGAAGCTGAAAATGTCCCAGTCAAAACGCTCACGCTAGAATTTTTGTACGATTTCTTTTTACCGAGTTATTCGAGTTTAAATCCTTTCCCGCGTTGTCGAATGATGTTTCCAAGATCTTGATGCACTTTGGGCTTTTGAGCGATCGTCTGTTTTACCGACAGAGCACGCATTTACGGCATTTTCGGTCAGTGATCAAAACCGCTCTATCGGGCTTCTGCACTTTCAATGAAAAATCGGTGTTAGGATAAGCAGCGCGTCGCGTAGCCTCATGTTATCAATCTTTTGATTATACCGAGGTAGATCAGAGAATTAGGAGCAGTATAATACGTGGACTAAAATTTGAGGTGACAAGCCAGTGTCGGCACGAACGCATGCAGTAACTGTCCCATAAAAGTAGTTACTGCGATAGAGTTCTTCAGCTGGGCGCTAGAGGCGCTCAATGGTTGAGGAGTTGTCGTGAACCAAGATTCGAAGCCATCGCATTGCGGTGTAAGCATAGAATTCAAGATCATGGGAAACGGCCTGATAGGCTGATTGTGAATGAGCTTATGCGATTTCAAATAGTGACGCTGATAGGAACATTGTCCCAGAGGAAAGAGTGTTACCCATTTGCGAAAGTGCGGTCGAAGTATTTGAGCTCGAATAACTCAGTGAATAAAAATTGCACAAAAATTTGAAAAAGAACGTTTTGAAGGAGACATTCCAAGCTTCAACACCGTTATGATTCTATCTTTCTACAATTTTTTTAGGCACACGTTGCGCAGCTTAGAAAAGAAACAAAATGTCGTACAGTTTTACAGCTATCTTTTGAAAGCCAGATGCTTCGCTGGAATATTGCTTGAAGCGAAATTCAAGAAATATTTGCGAAGCAGGAGATAATTAGCTTCAGAACGTGTCTTATTTCGTTTGAATCCGTTCATCTTTGAAGAAGTTACAACGTCTTGAAAACGGGTGTGCCTTCGGAAAAATTTAAGTCACCCCTTAGTTTATTGTTGTATATCGATGACGTGGCATACTCTAGAGTCTAGAATATGAATTTTTTGGTGAAAACTTTTTTTCCGAAGAACCGATAACCCTGATTGACAAGCTACACGGTTGTGCCAGATCCGAATAAGCATATGTGTGAGGAAATAAAAAATCGTGTGGAAAGTTCTCGTACCAGATAACTTTTTTCGTCAGTCTGGATTGATAAAAATAGAAATATTTCTGTCACGGATGTAATATAAATTATAAGATACTACTATTGGATAAGGAAAACTGATTACATATAGTTACAGCTATACTATATATCAATCTTAACTTCTGAGTCAGTATGACTTCATAAGTATAACACATTATCATACGTGGCATTTTATAATTATCATAGCTATGCCGGCAAGATATAAGTAAACCCTTATACCAAATACAGCGTGCGTCTAATAATACTGAGATAGCTGTAGTCACATGAATCTGACTGTATGGTGATCATTTTTACCATAAATTTAGTTAATTTTGCAATTACTATTATCCGTTTCACGTCCCGATGTTAATTTTCCGAATTGAGAAGAGTCAACGTCGTATTCATCGCGTATTGAACAGAAAATTGGGTAAATATTACTGTAAAATTTATTCACAAGACTATGACCTTTTATCTATACACTCAAAGAAAAGATTGGTTCATTGGTATGGAGTCAAGCACTTTGTTTGATTTGTTTTTTATTTGCGAAGGTTCCGCCGTATGAATCAGTATATTTGTTATTAATTTGATTAGGCGATAATCGCACATTGAATATTTAGCACATTTATTTATTCGTGAAACTACAACGATTCCCCTAAAAATTTCCGAAATTAAACAATTTCAAAATTATAAAGAAATGCTCAGATATCAATGTTTTACTTCAGAGCTCTTCAAAATGAGAAAATTTTTTTGTTTTTTGGTCGGAAAACTATTCTCTACAATTTCACCGCGACATAATGTTATTTTGTTTTAAATAGTCAGTTAAGTATTGCTATTCGTTGCTCAAAATCGATATCGACGTAATCACATGAAATTAAATATTCAACAATAAAACATTACGAAAAAATTTATTTTGAACAAAATGAGCGGACGAATGATATCGGTTCAATCTAGTGTGAATTTTTCAGTATTTTACAAAGCTTTGAAATGAGATATTTATATTTATTCACTTATTGATGATTTGGAGATTATTTGTTCGGAAATTTTCAAGGGAGCTGTTGTGGTTGACCAGTAACCGAACGTGATTGATATTCAATGTCCTTGATACGATACAAGCCACTGTGATACAGTTGACCCAAAATTTGTTTGATTTCATGAAATACAATGAATTCGATTTTCGTCGTGTTTCACCAAATAAAGTATTGAGTTGATGATATTTGGTTAATTGAGCAAAATATTTCGTTGATCGAACCAAGTCGATGTATTAGACGAGTAGGTATAATATTTCTATTGAACATCGTATATCTTTGAATGAAAAAAATAATTTGTTATCAATCGAACCAATTTATTCGATGAACCAAATGATTAGTTCAATGACAAATATACATGTGATTCGATTGAAAAAAATACAGCAGACGAATTATACTCTGCGCGTGGCAATGCAATAGTTTATGTTCGAATTAAAACGAAGATTTGTCCAAATCAAACGAAATTCCCTCTCAGTATAATATCGTTATAGATTTTCAGCGAGTGTCCTAGTGTGGGCCAATCAGGAGCCACGGAATACTGCGACTTTTTGAGTATAGTATAGTATAAAGCTGAGCATTCTCAAGCTGAAGACGCATTGCTCGCTCAATTGGGGCTTGATTGCCCGTATCGATATTGTTATCAATTTACCAATGCGTATAGAAAAACGAAGAAGAAAGTTGATGCGTAATCACAGAGACACGATAGTCAAGAACGATATCATTTGCACAAGTAATTGAAGGACAAACACTTTTGCGGGATCTATGGTTTGATAAGATTATTCGGAATGAATCAAACTCGAAATAAAGCATTGTGGGTATATTCATTCATAAATTTAGCACAATTGAATTGTAAATGAAACTTACGATTTCGATACCGTCGCAGGGCGATTAAATCCGACTAGGTAAATAATGAGTCTTGGGTTTCGAATAGATTTGCAAATTTCTTTCGTATTTTTTGTTTTAAATTCTCTTCTATTATTGTTTTTTTTTTCTTCTTTTGTTTTTTTTCAACATACGATTCTTATTTATTTCCATCGTGAATTCTCAAATATTGTTTATTTTCCAGTAATCCCATTTCGATCCCACTCTGATTTGTCAGGATTTACAGTAAAAAGTGCAATTAAGAAGACACAAAGCAAAAGTTTGATTTAGGGTCGTCACGTCTTCGAAAATCCCCGATTAAACTGCATGCCTTTACCCTATGGTCGGCGTGACACGACATTCAAAATAATCGAACTTATATAAAATTTCGTAAATTTCCGACGAAGAACAGTATTTCGACTCTTTTCCCCCCCAGTCGTATGAGGATCAACGAGCTCAACATCTTCCTCGGATGTTTTTTGAGCCGAGGACTCGGAACTTCGGCGATTCTTGTTATATTGACAATAAAACGCCATACCTCGTATTTTCTGCCCTTGTAATACCGCACTCTGCGGTATTCGGTATAACGCATCGTTATATCTGCATATCTCGATACACATCACCAAATACAAGTATATATACGGGTACATTTACTTGTCTCGATCAGTTTGCACGGGTATACCTTCGCACATATGTATATCAGCATATCCGGGTATATGCCCGTATATCTCGACATAGAGACATGGTTATAAATAAATATGTCCTGATATATACCCGTATATACACCAAGAAATACTCGGCTGTATCGAGATATACCGATATATGAAAAAAACAGCACCTATATATACCTATGTATCTATAGACTAATATGATGTGAGAGAAAAAGAAAGGTAATACGAGGTTTAACAAACAAGTAAATTATTTGAGAAAACATATTCAACACGCGAATGAAGCTTTATTCGCCGCGAATGGGCACACATATTTTTCATACAACTGAGGAAATTTATTTTTCTTACAATCACGAGCTACTTAGTTACGTTAGCTCGTTTTTGAAGTACGCGCATCGCACGAATAGGTTCAAAAAACTTACGAAAACCGGACTTGGCGTGGCGCGATTGTATACGTCATTTCCAGAAAGTGTAATATACCTATACGCAACGGTTGCGGATATATTTATAGAACTTTGAAATTTCTTCAGGTCTATGCATGTTCTCTGCAATCGTGAAAAATAGAATAACCGCGTGAATCAAAATATGCGATAATATTCTTATCTGATTTATTGTTTTACGAGGTACACCGAAATATCGTCAAGTTATCGGTTAGTTATCGACGTTACGCACAGCTGCAGCCAGATTATTGATAGTCATAAAAATAAACCTTCCGTTCAAAACATTTCAACGATTTTTTTTTTTGTGATAAAGAAATTTCTACCTTTTCTTTTTCAGTAAAATTTGACAAATTTTCTAGTCCAACGTATACCTCACTGTTTTCTCAATAGATAAGACGAGATTTGAGAGTGACGAAACGTTGGACCAAAGTGTCGTTAACACTTGACATCAGATACTTGTCGTACTACATACATATGGAGTAATGGTTTTCTAAGAATAGCAACACGTGATGCGGTTCGGAGTCTATTTTATTTATAGAATATCTGTCAACAATCAACCGATGTATTTCAGATATGATTGAATCAATTTCATTGAGGATGACAACTACTTCTGGTACGTGACAAAATGGGTATAATTATAACGCTTTTTTTAGAACCGTATAACGTGCATTGACGATCACACATTCGCATTCACAGAGACTATTACAACCGATCACCGATTATTTCAAAGCTAAAAACTAACGATATACCTAAGTGGGGAAAAGGGCTTCATATTGAAAATTAGTAATCTGCTGATATTTATGAAATTATAAGCCCAAGAAACTGGAATGACGAGCGTTACGATCTGATCGTGAGATTGGATATTTCCGAGCGGTCAGAAATATCGTTCCGAAGTCGCAGCGTCGTTTACACTCGTCAATAATCAGAATGATCCGTTCCAGGATTCGCAAGATTCCAGTGAATGTGTTTGAATGAATTGAAAAATTGAAAATATAAAGAAATACTTTCTCCGTTAATTGTATGAATGAATGAAATGGTTACATAAGGTATGATTGTGAGTTCGAAGTGCGTCAAGAGCGGTGTGTTAATGAATTGAATTGGAGCGGAAATAATTAGTGCGACCGTTGTGGAGTTTGGGCGCAAGTGCGGGAGTTAGTAATGTGTGGAACTACGCGGTTGATCGATTGGTGAAAAACTTTTTCTGGTAAAACGTGCCTCTGAGAAGTCGAGGAGCCAACAGTCCCGCATGATCGCACAGTTCGTTTTCTTGTTCGTTACATAAGTGCGCATATCTGTATACTGGAGAGAAAGTTTCTTCGATTTTAGTGCGACTTTAAAGTAATGCCAATTCTTACCATGTGCCACAATCAATCGATCTTCGGTCTCGTTTTTCGTCGATGTTTTAAGACCCCAGGTTAATTTTGTTTAATCAGGTGATAAGAAATCGATTCCTCAAACTTCTCTGAACACTATCACATAGCCAGAGAGAACACACACCTCCAATTTACCATTCCCGCTATCTATGCCTAATTACGCAGTGGACACTCGTCGACTATGGAAAAGGACCATTTATAAAGTGCCGCCGGGATCTTGAAATACTCGCGTCTATCCTAATTCGTGTCGATCCGTGCCGTGGATAGTGGCGATGTCCAAATAATTAAGATTGGAACCGCCGATTCCAATCGAGTACCCAGTTCGACTTGCATCAACTGCTTCAACGAACAGTATAATTAATACCTGTTAATATTTTCTCCATTCGCCGACGCATTTAATATTTTCCAATAATGTCTGTACCACCTTGATAATAACCGGTCAGAACGACCCTGCGCCCAAAAATCTCAACAAAAACTTCTGAGTGGTTGTCGGGATATTGACCGTCAGAGTTTATCGAAAAACAGAATCTTTTCGTCTCCTTTTTCTTATTCCTGTGTGAATTCACGCTTCAAGGGCACGTGTCGAGTTGAGATTTAGGAGGTGTGTTCTCGTCGCGAAGATCTGGTTCCTTGTTGATTTTGGGAAAAAAATCCGAGTACGCGGTGAAGAGTTTTGGACCTCGAAAGTGGTGGGAGGTGCGATGAAAGATATAAGAAGGAAAGAAGTTTGCATAAATTATTTAAATCCACCATATTTCAGCGACGGCAGGTATTAATACGTACGAGAGGTTCAGATATCCCAAAAACTGTCTAAATATTTGCGTTTGAAGGCTTGGCTACAAAGGC
Source organism: Tenthredo amoena (assembly GCA_963966615.1). Taxonomy (NCBI): domain Eukaryota; kingdom Metazoa; phylum Arthropoda; class Insecta; order Hymenoptera; family Tenthredinidae; genus Tenthredo; species Tenthredo amoena. Next base: position 24,074,532 of record OZ016482.1, on the reverse strand, counting down.
GAAAGACAGATCTCTCGAATCAACGTATATATATCTGTCTACATCTACGTCGCATTCGTGTGACGTATTAGTTTCCAAGGCAAGGCGAATGTAGATATCTCCGGATTCAACCTACGTCATATCTCTGAAAGACGTATTATATCCACGTGTGCGCGTATCTTAGGTTTGTTGTAATTTCACACGATTCTCATGTATAGATACTCGCGGCGATAATTATCATGTACCGAAAAATCCGCGCCGTAGCGGGGAGTCCGCAAAATTAGGCTTATCGGACGCTGGCGCGCGGCATTCATGATAAAAGCATCAGCTCATCACCATCACTCGCACAGACACGAGGCGGTTCTCCCGACGCGGTAACCAGTAGCTATAATAGCGAGTAGCAAATAGCACGTGCAGAAAATAACCGTTCTTTGATCAGCTACCGTAGTTTACGTCGATCTAAACAGCCATGTCTCGTCGAAGCTCTCCGGGAGGTAAATTAATATTTCTTTACTATCTATAATCACCGCCTTCTCGCTCCATCTCTCCTTCTGTCTCGTCATAAGCTTGATTAACTTCGGCGCACTTTCGTGCGTTTTTTTAATATTACTTTTGTTATTTATTTAACTATTATCATCACCCCTGAAATGAGAAGTTTAGTTTTCACCAGATCTTCTCGTTTTGAGGTCTACAGAATCACCTCCGACTATTTTTAGATGGATGTCGGGTGTGCGTGTGTGTTTGTTCGCGTGTGTGTGGGTGTATGCGGTCGATTATTTATTCGACGATATCTTGAGAATGAATTAAAGGATTTGACCCTGTTTTATATCAATCGATACCGTTCTTTCTAATTTAAGACTGGTTCAATTTCGGATTAGATCGGTTACGTGGATGTTGAGTTATTTGAAGAGCAACATTTTGACAAATATTTTTATATTTATGATATCTCGAGAGCGAATGAACGGATTCGATCCTACTTCATATCAATCGATGCGGTTTGTTTTTAACTCAAGACTGATTAGATTTTCGATCCGATCGGTCGAGTGGCTTTTGAGTTATCCGAAAAACAAAATTTTAGACAAAAAAAATTCAATCGATAATATCTCGAGATCTAATCAACGGATTTTGATGATTTTGATCTCGGTCGATAGGATTTGCTCCAACTTAAATCTACCTATTTTTTCAAATTTGAGAATTAATCGGTCCAGTAGTTTCCGAGTTGGTTACAAAATCAACCTTTCGCTCGTCATATATTACTTTTTCTTTTAATCAAACTTTTTACTCATACATATATGTACTGTTTTATGGGCTCGTAAAATCCGGTCGGGATGTTCTCAGACTGGCCCATCGAGGTTAGCCGATTTATCTGCTTGTTTTTTTTTAAGCTTGTTCCTGCAGATCGGTGTCCTGGTAGGTATAGTCGAGTTTGAATTCTCTGTCCATTTATTTATCGCACTTATCTTGAATTTTCCTAATCGCATTCTAAACTCAGGATAATTAGCTACCTTTCCAGAAAAAAGAAATTGAAAAAGTTATATAACGCAGCGCAGGGACTCGGTAACGTAACATATGTTACTTCGATCAAATGACGTAACGTCTAACTATAAAACGGATATATTAGTCATGGCATAAAGGTCATACCCGATTTGCAAAAACCAATATAACACGGTGTATATCTCATAAAATGTAACGGTCCCGAATCATTCTCTTGAGAAATTGTATGGAATAAAGTCTCCGTAGTTCAACGGGCTTCCGCTAGGCTCCGCAGCTTTCGCGCAAGTGAAACATAGCCAACTTTTACCACGTCCGGCGTGGAAACCCGATGAAAGCTTTTCAACATTTGAAAGGTGTCCCGTCAAGGAAAAACGTCGCAATTTCCGAAAATTATTGGCCAATCGTCGATGTTAAGCAAAAAGTTGTTTTAATTAATCGCGAGTAAAAAATGTTTAGAATCCGGGTTGTGAGAAGATAGCTTAACTTAATTAGCCTCGTTGAGTAGTCAAGCGCCTCGAGACGTTAGAAAATGTAACGAAAGTTGTAAATTTTGTTAAAGTAATAACAAATATTGCGGCAAACCTTTGCTACAAAGCAAAGATTATCCACACGCAGATATAAAAAAACACATAAGTCCATTTTTTTAACAGTGTTTACAAATTCGTGAACATGACGTGCGGAGAATTATGATGCGCGGTTGTTGAGTTATGCAGCTATAATACCGCGCGAGGATTGAAATCCTTTTTTTTTTTATATAGTGAGGATAATTTCTTTTATGAAAAGGCGAAGCTCAAATATCGTACAAAGAAGCGTATACTTTTATTCACGTTTGGCATAACAATGGTTTCAATAACTATGAAAAATAGCGTGCACCCGACAGATATCTCTCATTGTTAGTTCAATCGTTGGCCGCACACTTCTTCGCTTAACTCGCATGCGGTAGATTAGCTAATTAGGCTCGTATAATTGAAAGAACACTAAATTTGAATGAATAGGTATAGGTATGCGTGTGAGACATTTCTGTGTGTGGGTGCAGGCCGGTTTTAACGCCTCCCGAAACTTTCGATCTTGCAATTAGCCAATCCGAAATAACAACTCCAACTTCTACGCCCCGATGTCGAGTGGTTCAACAGATATCAGACCCGCAAGATACGAGGAAGCAGATTAAGAAATGATGAAAAAAAAAAAAAAAAACGAATACTAATTATAATATTTCTTCGGTTCTTATTAACAGAAAAATATTTTCCCGCATGAATGATTGTTAATCGCAAGACTGCTGTATCAATTATTGAAGCTGTGCGGCTGAAAATATTGTTGGGAAAATATTTGCATCCATAAGTTTTTGATGATATTTATATTTATATTCAAATTCAAGGTGGGTTGAACATTTTTGATTTTTATCACAGGTTCCCAACAGTTATTCAAGAGTGAAGGAACGTGGGCAGAAACTTTGGCGAGAGGGCTGGCCGAGCTTATTGGGTCTGCGATTCTCGTTTACATCGGCTGCATGGGCTGCGTGGGTACGCTGTCCGAACCGGCATCTCGTTTACAAATTGCTCTTACCTTCGGATTTGCCATCGCGTCCATAGTCCAGGTAAGATCTTTTATGATATTCTTTGTCGAGATTTTGGAAGACTGGAATTTGCCACGAGAGCTGTTAAAAATGAGATCGAATTACCACTCTCGGTCTTCATGGTCTCCGTGGTATGTAGTTTGTCTGACTGATATACCGCGATTCGGAGAAACGAATGTTGCCCCCTTGCACCGCAGCCGTAATCCACTGATTTGCGTAACAGATCGGAAGATTGCTCTGTCTGTGCCTTCAGGCATCGTGAATCCCCCAGGGTTATAAGATACATGATTATGTAATTATTATGCGCGGCAAATTGTACAAAATGAATGGCATTACGATTGAGAACAAAAACATTCTGCCATTCTACTTTTTACCTTTTTCAAATTGGGAAATCACATTACGCATAGAGAGATGTGTATCGAAGGCTGATGCGCGTGAAGCGTTATAAACCTAAACGGCGATCGTCTTGATAACGCGAATAATAGCTCGCTGTGGTTTATTATTCTGGTAAGATGTTACAGCGTTACAGCGTTACAAAGATTTCATTCTGTGCGTATGATAATTGATCGCAACGGTATAAATATTCCATGACTACGTGGATTCGAATTACTGACGTCAAGTCTTGAGCAAGTTTAGGATATCAAACAATAATAAATAAAACTATTTTACGCAGGCGATATGAGACCGACCAACAATATCAATGGTTTCAACTGTTTTGAAAACATCGACGAACGCTGTCAAGAATAACGGATTTCGTATTCATTATTTTTTCACCGAAGTCAAAAGGCTTCCCGAAAGATTCGATCTATGGGAATAGCAATCGAGGCTCTTGATGGTCCGATAGAATATTGATATGCTTCCCTCAAGTTCTAATAAATAGCACGATGGATGAGACATTCAACATGTTGATAGACGTTGGATGAAACCGTTATTACAAAACTGTCACGAAACGTTCATCAGTCATTCGACTGAATCCATCTGGTCGCAATATGCTGAACATTTCCTCATCTCATTATTATTCTCAGATTCAATATTTAATCGTGCACCAAGAGACTCGGTAGAGTTTCGCGCCACACACCTTCGGTGCAAAAACCTTCCGCCAAGTACATTAATGCGATCATTACTCACAAAAAATACATTCTCATGGCAAAAGAAGATACATGCAATTATCATTTTATACAAAAATTCCTTCCTGATAAAAAAAATATGCGAAATCAGACGCTACTGGAAAATACCTGTATCACATTTATTTTTTCTCAAATTGATAATTAGTTCAATATTAGATATATGATAGTAGAATATATTGAAATAAAAATTTGGAGATAGTGGTACTTGGCAGCCTTTTTTCAGACAAGTACGAGGAAACAGCAATCGAACCATGCCAATAATCCGATAGTGGTATGAAATATTGGCCCGCCAAATATCACGTACTCGGTTGTAAATTATAAGAACCTTCTACTGTTGACCGAACAGGTGTAGTTTTATCTACACTCTGGTAACTCAAATTAGACGAATTTTTCTTCGTTGTGCAGATTATCGGACCAATCAGCCACTGTCACATCAATCCGATTGTGAGCATCTGCTCTGTGATACTCGGCCTTAGATCTGTTATTTCGGCAGGGGTCTACATAATTGCACAGTTCCTGGGAGCTCTGATTGGTTATGGAATGCTGAGGGTTAGTTTCAGATTTATTTTACATCCTGAAATTTACTTTCGGGATCATTCAATAATTGAATAGTTCCCTGTTATGTCTTCATACATCCTTCTTCCACCACTACTTCCTCCTCTTCGTTAAATATTACGCCTATGGATATTAGATCAAACAGTTCAATGTCTTTAACTTTCTGCCAGGTCGTGACTCCTTCGGAGCTTCTTCATACCGGCAATCCAGCAACAGCCAACGCCTTCTGTGTGTCGGCGGTAAATAAGAAGATCTCGCCGTTTCAGGGTCTGTTGATTGAGACCGTGGCTGCTGGAATCCTAATTCTTTTCGTATGCGCATGCGTCGACCCTCGCAATCGAAAAAACGCAGACTCTAAGGCAATTAAATTCGGATTAGTGATCGCCATGCTGGTCATGGCTTGCGGTCCTTACACCGGGTGTAGTATGAACCCTGCGCGATCATTCGCCCCCGCTTTATGGAACAACGAGTGGACATTCCACTGGGTATACTGGCTGGGACCAATCTCAGGATCAATATTGTCCAGCCTCATCTACAGGACTCTTTACTGGCCGAAGGAACCGCCGAAAGAAGATACCGTCGAGGCGGTCGCCCTCACTGCAGTCGTTACCGAGAAATTTGAGGTTGGTACCGATCACACATTGACCAATGAACCCATACCCGATCATGTCAACATTTCGAACTTATAAATCATCCAAATTATCGGCAACAGAGAAGTCAGTAAAATGTTCTGACCGCGAATCCAGGGACATTACATTGGATTTCCGAAACATAAAACCTTTTCGAGTGAGCATCGGGGTATCTCCCAGCTCACGTCTTCCAATATTTTCAGCTGAAGTGAACTACCAAACCTGTGCATCCCCGAGGATCCTCGCGTCTGGTGGACTGCAGCTCAACGGGAAGAGCCTTTTGATTCCTCCGTCCTCGTCAAGTAGCCTTATACTTACGTGGCACATCATGTTCCAGATGTATTTCTGGAACGTCGCACCGAAATCTTGTCACGATTTTGTGATCGTCGAACAGTTACTTATACTGTTGCGTTACAGAAATATTCCAGATAAGTGTAAATGTCTGCCAACCTACTATGATATCAGCAATGGTTGTGTTGAATGCAACCGGGAACCATATCTGAAACGTTTTACATATTTCAGGTACATTTTAGATACCTATGACCTCCCAGTGATGTTTTTCATTACACTCACTTACAACAAGTGATAATTCAGGTGCTTTTGAAGTCTGTGATTTCCGATATTATAGTCATTATTCAAACTCATGCCAATCCAGCTTAATCGCATATAAATACATCGAAAAGAAACATTGTACTTTATTATATATAGGTATCATATATTTGTATAATACATCTTTATATATTATTCATGCGGATGATTTTTGTACGTATTTAATAATTGTTGTTATTGTTATTATTGTTATCACTATTATTATTACTGCGGTAAGATTACTATACGATGAATTTTCACTGTTATATAATGACGTATTTAAGTGTTATGATATTTTTATTAAAAATGTTTAATATTTATTCTCGTCACTCAATGGATCAATCTGCATTTAAACCAACCCGAAGTTGCTAGAATATATTCATCAACCTTGAGCGACAGTAGGATCGGGCGATCCAGTTTCTGGTTGATGATTACCGTCTGCTGTATCTTTGAATCTCCACTGAGAATCTCATTGTCAGGGCTTCTCCGTCGGGATTCTGGGAAAAGCTCATATCGTGAACGATTTTTGGATGTGCAAGTAGAAGGCTCTCTTCAGTGCCGACTTCAATTCTGACAATGAGCCAAAAGCAGCCGGGTTTGTTGTGTGTTGTGACTAAAGTAATTAGCTTCGCAGCGTATGGAGGTTCTGATTCTATTTCAGTACAGCTGAAGATTGTGGGATATTATAAAAATGTAGCTAGACTATTGAAAATATTCTGTGGATGGTATCCCCATGTTTAGGAGTTACGGAATCTCGTATCGAGAAGTTCAAAGTGATATGTTTGACTCATTCTCAATATACCTGACTCCACTTTCTCAATAGATAAGACGAGATCGAAGAAGCCAAAATGTTATACTATACAAGCGTGTTGTTACTTATTTTTTACCATCAGATACAATTGTCGAGATAGGAGGTAATGAATTTCTAACAATAGCTACACGTGATGTGATTCAGAGTTTATTTTATTTATAGCTTCACTGTCAGGAATCCGCCGATGTGCTTCAGATAAAATTAAATCAATTCCATCGAGGGTGATAACTTCTTCCAGTACGTGACAAAATTATTCTACTTTTTTGAAAACAACTATGGGCACAACTATTACGCATCTTTTGGAATCACTTTGTGCATTCACTATCGTACATTCGCATATACAGAGACTATTACTACGGTCATATATCAAAGCTAAAGACTATAACGATAAATATGGAAAAGGGCTTTATTTCGAAAATTAGTAATCACTCGATCTCGTTAATAATCGGAATGATCTATTGCAAGATTCGCAAGGTTGCAATGAATGTGTTTGAATGAATTGTTACATGGACTATGATGAGATACTTTCTCAGATTATTGTGTAAACGAATGAAATGCCTAACGTAAGGTCTCTGTATGATTATGAGTCCGAAGTGCGTCAAGAGTATGTTAATGAGTTGAACTAGAGCGGAAATGCTGAGACTGACTTATGTGAAGTTTAAACGCAACTGCAGGAGTTAGTATAATGCGTAGAACTACGCGCTAATCATTCGTGGTAAAACGTGTTCCTAAACAAATAAGGAACCATTAATCCTGCATAGTTTACGTAAGACATCTGCGCGCGCCGGTCTATAACCACGCAACTGCGAGAGTTTTTTTCATACCAACCCTACTTCGTCCACCCGTTTGAATCAACGTAACAGAATGTGCGTCTGTCTATAAAAACGTAACTGCAGCGAAAACGGAATTTCACTATTCAAGGGAACAGGGTTAAAACAGTCTAGCAGCAGTTATACGTGATTATAAACCGACGCGCGATGCAGTTATGTTAATTTTATTGGAAATCGTCGATATGTATGACGCAGAGAAAGTTTCCTCAATCTTTATTGCTACCTCGATGAATCGCCGCTTTTCATTCATATGTCATGGTCAATTATCGATCTCCAAATTCGTCCCTCGACGACGATCACGTTTTAAAAATAAATTTATGTTTTATTTCGTTAGATGGTGATTTTACTATCGAGTTAATTAGGCCTCGTGAGATAAAGACAACCCGGTTTTTCTGTCAGTGGAAAATAAGTGAAATTGGTAAGTCCCGGCCTCGGCGCGCGCCAGTACCAATTGACCTTGCGGTTCAACGCACCGCTTCTGAATCGCAGTTCGCGTTTCGCAATGGAAATAAAAGAAAGAAAAAAAAAAAAAAAACTATCCTAACGTCGATTTACCGTGGCTGTTGAATTATAAATCAGACGCGCCGTTTGACCTATGCCTGATTTCATTAGCATGGATTATTAGCTTATTGGCGTACTTTATCTTTACTTAATTACATTATATCAAAGGATTACGAAATCGTTTCTGAATCTATCTGTCTGCATAAGATTGCGCAAACTCATTTCCAATACATACGGATCTAAAAATAAATTCCTAGCCTTATATAAATATTGACAAACATATACATAAGTGGTCGAGGCCCGAGTGTATTATAATTAGTTGACGGATGGAAGAAAATAATGTTTCATATTAATAACGGGTTATATTTTTCGCAAGAACCTTACGCAAGTCTCGTTTCTTTATCTTTTTGCCTTTCGGGAATCATTATTTGTCATATTATAACGATTCGCGATAACTTGTTTGCACAAATGTTTTCGCAAACGTCACCGGTCCGTGGGACGCTGTTATTATTAATATAGTTTGAAATTTATTGTAACAAGAAGTTTGAATTCACCGAATAGACGGTATACTATACACTCAGCTGGTTTTCACATGTTATTATATAAGCAGGTGTACGGCATTGTCTTCGTGTACATGCAACTGAAATAAAGTTGAAGACATTCGAATGATTGTACAACTTTTTCAACGGAAAGTTTTGTACAAAGTCAATTCAAATATATATGATTCACGCACCGAAAGTGTAAGTGTTTGAAGGCTTGACTAAATCATACGATTCTTCGATGTACGATATGTTATAATGTTTTTATCGGTAACGCATTTTTAATATCGAAAGGAAATCCTTGCGAGAGGACAAATCAAATAAAAACGCATTTTATAAGCTAGCTCAATGAATTTTAAAGAAGATGAATGTTTTTCATTTTTTAACTCGTACAACTCAGACGGGTTTTATGACATAGAATTTGCTAGAAAACTATTTCACGGAAAATTAAATTCTACACAAAAAGTGGCCCGGAATTAATTTTGATAAATTCAATATTTCAGCCATGACAAGGGTTCGAAGGTAACTTTCAATGCCCGCAACTTGTATAACGTTAAATTTACAGATTTGGTATTGAGGTTAGTTTATTGTAGAGAATTTGAGTTTCTATAAAATCGTACTATGCGAAATTACGAATCTGAGTAATCTCGGCTGAGTAATATCGATTGAAAAGAAAAGTCATGTCGTTTGAATAATATTTGAATTGAAGAACTTACAATTCATTGAACTACCTCATAAAGGGGGTTTTTAGTGTTATCCTTTCACGATGATTTCTTCTTGGTCTTATTCTAAAGGATTCTCAGGTAGAAGCGAGAAGTAAAAAACATGCCCTGAAACGACACGCCCTAGTGATTATTCGTAGTGAACTGTGCCCGTTGTACAGATTACCAAAATCTTGAGCTCTATATCGATGCTGAGCAAAGTCCAGTAACGTGTTGAGAGTTGAACCCTTGATCTCGAAACCGGTGATAGTAGGAGGGAAAAAAAAATTATGTCTTGGTATGAAGTCATCGAATTCACAATGTTTTCCCCATATTATTAATGCATATCGCAATCGCAGATTGCAGAACTGTGTATATAAACATTTGTGCTTTGAAGCTTTCCAGTCCCAGATAGATATTTTGAATCAATGTACTAGGTTGTATTTATATGACGTATTTTTCGCATATCACGCATATGTGCGTGTGTCTCACGTCCGACATAATTCAGCCCAATTAACGTTGATACTTTCATAGATGATTATCATGCATTGAAAACACGTGTCGGAAGGGGGCTCGATAACTTAAAGCCTTATCGTACGCTGTTAGCATTCATGATAAAGGCATCAACTCCCTCACACATCATTCGCACAGAAACGGGACGATCCTCTTGGCGCATGAGCCAGTAGCGAATAGCAAGCAGCAAATAGCACGTGCAGAAAATCGTTCTTTGATCAGCTTACCGTTTACGTCACGTTAAACAGCCATGTCTCGTCGAAACTCCCCGGCAGGTAAATAAATATTCCTTCTTTGTCTATAATCACCAGCTATCTTCCTCTCTCTTTCATCATAAACGGAGTTAATTATATTTAGCTCACTTCATTGCTTTTCGTATCTCTCGCCGTTGTTCCGCACGTATCGAACGCGTTGCAAAATGTGTTGTTTAGTATGTTTGTTTTTACAGGTCAGCGACCTAGAATAACGTAGCCTGGTTCATCTATATCTCGTCAACCTTTCATCTGCACTTTTTGTTATTTTTAGGTTTTTACAATAACAAGAAAACAATGCCCAACAGACGTATGTAACTAGCACACGACCTTCTGCTTTCAAGTTTTCCGTTTTTTGTTTTGTTTTAATTTTCACTTTTTTTTTTTTTTAATGTTTCGACGCAAATACGACATTTTGATTTCAATTGTTGAATTAGTTATTTTTCAAGTTTGCTCCAAAATTTTTAGGCTTTCACTTCTACAAATGGCGGAAAGTCGTATAATGGCGATTGCGATTTTATGCCATTAGACACGCGATGTTTGTGTAGGGTATGACATGAGCGAATATGACCTGGCGCGGATTGATGGACTGCAGCGTTTCTTCTATCGTACTTGATGGAAAAATTTGAAACTTCGCGAGTTAATGGGATTCAGTACAACGTACTAGAAAAAAACGAAATTCGATCGATTCTGATATTCTGAACCGAAGTTACATAATTCCGTCAATTCAAACGATATCTCAAATTCAAGCGTTCGTCTTAAAACATTCGCGATGGAGTTAACTTTCCTAACAACGAATCGTTGACGGGGTCAAATGCAGAGTCAGAAGATATCTCACTAGCAAGATACGAAATCAGCCAATTTGGGCTAACCCAGTTGGTAAAAGTAACTTCCCAAATTTTGCTTTCAGGGTTCAAGCAGTTGTTCAAGAATGATGGAACCTGGTGGGAAATTTTGGTGGCAGGGCTAGCCGAACTCCTGGGCTCTGCGATCCTCGTTTTCATCGGTTGCATGGGCTGCGTGGGTTCGCTTTCCGAACCACCGTCTCATTTACAAATTTCTCTGACTGCCGGATTTGCCATCGCATCTATTGTTCACGTAAGATTTTTTCCAGTATTCCTTAACGAGATTGTTGAAGGGCGAAAATTTTTATCCAATCTATTGAAAAATGGGATAAAATCATCACATTCTGTTTTCGTCATCTCTGACAACTATAAGTGCGGCGAAGAGAAGAATAATTTGCCACAATTTGGAGAAACGCATTTGTAATCGCTTTGACCAGCCCTGGACCATTAATTTGCGCGACAGATCAGCAGATTCCTCTACGAATTCCGGTATCGTGAGACAATTGGGTTATCGACAAATACATGATTGTACAATTATCATGCGTAAGAAATCGTAGAATATAAATAGCATAACGAATAAGAATAAAAATATATCGCTAGTCTATTTCATGGATCGGAAAATTACAGAGTAAGATAGGAATATAGACGTGAAAGGTTATCACGTCGATAGTACGGACAATAATTAGCTGATGGGTTCATTTTTCTAGTAATATGGTACAGCGTTACAAAGATTTTATTCTACGCTTATGGTAATCGATAGAGACAGTATAAATATTCAATGCCTGCGTTGCTTTAATCTAACGCCAAGTCTTGAGCAAGTTCGGGATATCAAACAATGATAAATAGAACTACTTTACGCCAGCGAGCGATATAAGACCGACCAACAATATCAATGGTGCAAACCAAAGTTTTCAAGTGTTTTGAAAACATCAACGAATACTGGATGTGACATTCGACATGTTGATGAACGTGAGATCTAACAGTAATTACAAAACTGTCACCAAACTTTTATCAGTCATTCAACCGAATGCAGCTGGTCACAATATGCGAAATATTTTCTCATCCGATTATTATTCTCAGATTCTATACTCACCGCCCAAGTTCTCAGACTATTGGTCAATGAGTAAATTCAATCGTGCATATGAATGACTGTCCTAACTAGGATATAAATATAGGCTATAAAAAGCCTTCGACTGTCAACCAAACAGATGTCATATCATCTACACTTTGGTGAGCCAAATTACATGGAATTTTATTTACTGTGCAGATTATTGGACACATCAGCCATTCTCACATCAATCCGGTTGTGAGCATCTGCTCTGTGATACTCGGCCTCAAATCTATCACTACAGCAGCAATCTACATACTTGCACATTTTCTGGGAGCCATAATTGGTTATGGATTCCTGAGGGTTAGTTCGAATTCACCTTACATCCACAAAATTCGTCCTCCGAATCATTCGTTTGATGAGTGAACGAATGCCCGGCGGTCTTTCATCCATTTTTGTTGTTTCATCATCTGCATGACTTTTTTCCATCATTTCCACTTCGTCGTATATCAAACTTGTGGATATTAGATCAAGCAGATGAATTCCTTTCCTTTCACAGGTCATTACCCCTGCGGAATTTCTCCACACCGGTAATGCGACGATTGTCAACTCGTTCTGCGTAACGACGGTAAACAGAAATATCTCGCCGATCCAGGGTCTGTTAGTGGAGACTGCGGCCACTGGAATTCTAGTTCTTTTCGTCTGTGCATGCTCTGATCCCCGTAACAGTAAGCTCTCCGAATCCAAGGCAATTAAATTTGGATTAGTGGTCGCTATGTTGGCAATGGCCTGCGGACCTTATACCGGGTGTAGTATGAACCCTGCACGATCATTCGCGCCCGCTTTATGGAACAACAAGTGGGAATCCCACTGGGTATACTGGCTGGGACCAATCGCAGGAACAGTCCTGGTCAGTCTTGTATACAAGACTATTTTTTGGCCGAAGAAATCGTCGCAAGAAGAGATCGCCGAAGCAGCTGCACTCAACTCAGTCGATGCCGAAAAACATGAGGTAGGTACCACCGATCATACATCGACCAATGAATCCATCTTGGATCCTGTCAAAATTCCAGACTAATAAATCAATCGAATCTTTGGTAACAGACAAGTTACGAAAATGTTCTAACCGCGAATTCAGGAACATTGCATTGGATCTCCGAATGATAATACCTCCTGGGGTGGGCATCGGGGTATCTCTCAGCTTACGCCTTTCAATATTTTCAGCTGAAGTGAACTACCAAACCTGTGCATCCCCGGGGGTCCTCGCGTCTTGTGGATTGCAGCTCGACGGAAAGAATCTTTTGATTCCTTCGTCGGATTTTAGAAACGTCAGAGTTACTTACCGTTGCGGTATAGAAATATTCCAGATAAGTGTAAATGTCTACCGACATACCATAACGTCAACAAGGTGTCTAAAATGCAGCCGTGAATCATATGTCTCATTTACATTCTAGACACCCTCGAGCCATATGTTTCAAGAAATTGACTCAGCGATGTATAAGGTAATTTTGAAATCTGTCATTTCCTATACTTTACTGATCATTCAGCTTGAGCCAATCCATCAATCGCATAAATCGGAAAGAAACTTTGTATACTGAATGATTAATCGATCGTTGAGATACAAAATACTAATACTCCGTAAGAACAAGTTAAACGTATGAAAGAACATGACAAAATACATATCTTCATTATTTACCTATACGTATGTGCCTGATATATTTATTCTCAACATATTGTGTACCTGTACTTATAATATATCTTTGTACGAATAATGATTTTTGTAAGTATATGACGATTGCATTGGCTGACAAGAAATTCACGCTCATTATTTAGGATTGTTCATGTTGTGGTTATTATTATTATTATTACCCTCCGAGACGTTCCTTAACGTGGTCAGCAGTATGATTGAGAGATGGTGCCACTAGCTGAGTATCCAATATGCACAGATCTGGCTGTTTGCAGAATATCATGAGAATTATATGTAGGTATACTATGTTACCTACTATTCAAAGAATTCTGTCGCTACATCCCATCATTTCATGACTACCGAATTATTTTTTCGCGTGGTTCAAGAAACCACAGTCAAACATATGCCTGACCGACTACATTCTCGGTAGATGAGACTAGATTCGAAGAAGGCGACATGTTGTGTATACGTAGAAGCGTAGTCATTAACTTTTACTAACAGACGCTTATGCAGACGGGAAGAATTGGTTTTCTAAAAATAGCAACACGTAATGCGATTCAGAGTTTATTTTATTCATAGCTTCTCTGTCAGGAAGCAGCCGATGTACGTTAGACGAAATTAAATCCATTCCACTGAGGGTGATAACTTCTCCTAGCACGTGACCGAATTATTATACTTTTCGAACAATAACTATGGGCACAATTATTACGCCTCTTTCAGAACCACGATGTGCATTGACCATCGCACAGTCGCATTTACAAAAACTATTAGCTCGATCATTTCAAGGCTAAAAACTAACGATAAGTATGGGGAAGGGCTTCATTTAGGAAATCAGTGATCTGCCGATCTTTCTAAAATTATTGGCCCAAGAAACTGGAATGGCAAGTGTTACGATTCGAGATTGGATATTTACGAGTCGTTAGAAATATCGTTTCGAAGTGGTAGCGTTGGTTTACACTCGTTAACGATCAGAATGATCTGTGGCAGAATTCGCAAGATTGCAGTGATTCTATTTGAATGAATCATTCCATGGAATATAGCGAAATACTTTCTCAGTTTATCATCTCAATGAATGAAATGGTTGGCATAACGTCTTTGCATGATCATGAGTTCGAAGTGCGTCGAGAACATGTATGTTAATGAGTTGAATTAGAGCGGAAATAATGATAGTGATTGCAGTCGTGAAGATTGAGCGCAATTGTGCGGGAGTTCTTAATGCGTGGAATTACGTGGCTAATCGTTTCTCGAAAAACCTTCGTGGTAAAATGTCTTCCTAAATGACCAAGGAACCATTATTCCTGCATAGTTACTTAGCGCGATCCCTTGTTCGTCAGATAAGTGCGAATATCGACCCTGTCTAAGAAAATCAACGCAACTGCGCTCGTCAGTTTATGTAACCATATAACTGCGCTTGATTTCATACCTCGCAGTAACCGCGTCAATCTGTTTACTAAATCTAATTGTAAGTAACCGTAGCAGTAATTGCGGAATCTTACGCAGTCCGACTAAACACAATTTCAATGCTGCGATATCAACTGAAGATGCTCATTTTCATAGTGCCATAACAATTTGTCTGGGAATAGTGTATCGCAGAAATCTCACTCACTGGTGTGAGTACTACAATTAATGCATAGATTAATCACTGTTGGGTTGCTTCGTGCAGTTTTACACGGTCACATGCAGCTAAGGAGATTTCATTAGGATAAGTTTCTCGGTTTCTACTGCAACTTTGATGAATTGCCGTATGCCTCTATACTTTGTTCAGGCACGCTCCGTGACGATTTCAAATAGACCTCGTGATCACTCCAAAAGCAAATGTCACCGATTGAGCTGAGTGAATCGTTCAAATATCAGCTATATGCCTTAATTGCGAGGAATTGCATAGAAACACAACATTTGGCGTGCAACACGTTAGAAAATCATAGAACTGCTACTTTTTCCGAAGAATGGTGTATCGCGAATTGAAACACTGGAATATTTTAGAAATTTACGAGTCAGATTTCGGGAGACCGTATAGCATTAGATTTCAGAAATTAGGTGCAGGATGAAAAATGATTGTGTCATCGTTTAATTCGGCATTGCATATATTTGCAAACCAGCTCCATCGGTATGCATACCAACTATATATTTTCATTCAGCATTAGTCTAACCAAGTAGTAATTATATGCCTTTTTTGCTCAGATCGCAGTAAAGACTAATAAGTTCCGAGTGTTCTTCAGACTCGAGTGAGTGTGCCTCGTTCTTGTGAATCCCCTACTGTAAATACATGTGTGATTTTTTCACATAAGATCACGTAAGAAAAGGGCGTATAAGAAAATGGTATAAGATCTCTCGTATGATCGTATCCGCATCGTATTTGAATAATAGTTGCATTAATCGTATATGTCATTATATAAGGTGTTGTATGATCTCACAGGATCTTACATAGTCTTACGTGCTGAATTACCGTAGATGAATCAACACTTGTGGTTGTGATCGTATGACTTCACGAATTTCATTTTTTATCCAATATTTACGGATGTTATTTAGTGATACATTTTCACATCGGTCTATATTATACTATAAGAGTCGCATATGATGCATATGCGATCCCAGTATGATTTTCAAAGGATACCTACTTGTTATAACATATCTCTATAAAAAAATCACTCAATATTCACACGAGTGTTCCACAGGATTCTTATACGACTCTGCTGGGAAAAATGACTCTGAAGACCTTCGTATAGAATTTTTGTATCATTTTATGAGGACACGTACAAGTTTCATACAAGAACCTTGTATCATTTTAAGAGTATAATTTTATCAAAAATATTTCCTACAGCATATTTATTATGTGATCACGAATAAAAGATCTTGCACTTCGTATACGATTCATACAAGGTTCCTATAAAAATCAGGACCTCTCAAAAACGAATGATAAGCAAATGATAAATGGTATAATCGAGTTAGACTCAACGAACTTCAAATTTTCAACGCGGAAATCATCAAATGATACAGAATATCGTAATAAGAAAATACTGCAAGAAACTGAATCGTATATTCGTATGAAATTCCTCTGAAAAGCATAGATAATCAAAAATAGTGAGATGAAATCATTGTTTTACGAACACGTGTCCGTAAAACACGTCTATGATGGAGTACTTTACGGATACTCGATCGAAAAATATTGTTCGCGCCTTCACCGTAAAATTTCACAGCCTCGTGGGAATTGCGTGGTCCTTGGACCACGGCAAAGCCGGTCCGAGGACTCACAATCCCCACGCGGGCGGTAAAATCTTACTTCACGGCCTTGGCGCTAAAAATACCATTGCGAATTTGACATTCGAAATATAAATTTTAGCGTTCGGATACACTGTCATATGCTTTTAATGTAAAAATAATATATGATTGCTGAAAGTTTGCCATTGCTTATCAGGCGACGCAAATTACTCCAAAGAACAAGATACTAGGTAATATACCACCTGATAGGTACAAGTTCTGATTTTCGGATCGTCAGATCAATCTCCAGATGCGAATTTCAAAGAAGACCGATTTTGCCTGGAGTTCAAAGTATGGGGGGGATAAAAAGTAGTTGGATGGATTACTCGGAATAATTACGAACATTGCAGAGTCGTTTGCCTGAAAGAAAAGAAAAAAGAAAGGTAAGCTCGTCTTCGTGTAAAGCAAGTAAATTCGAAATATTTCAGCGGCACGTTATGACATTGATGTTGCAATCACAGGTCCCACTATAGTGTAAACATTCGTTATATGTATATGGCCTATAGATCTCTGGAATTAACATATGTATCTTGAGTTTGTATAGGGCATTTTTTCGCATTTTCAAATGTCTTACTAGTGTCATAATTAGCTCGATTCTTGTTTGTATTCGCATAAATAATTGTATCATGTACATACATACCTACTTATCGCCTATCGGTAGCTGCGGCATTCGTGATAAAAGCATAAGCTCAGTACACATTACTCGCACAGACACGGGACGGTCCTCTCGCGAGGTAGTCAGTAGCGAATAGCGAGTAGCAGACAGCTAGTGAAAGAGTTATATCGGATTGGAGCTACTGCCTTTGGTATCACGTTGAACAGCCATGTCTAATCAAAGCTCTCCAACAGGTGAATAAATATTACTTTTCCACCTATAATTACCGCACTTTAACGCAGACAACTTGAAATCTGACTATTTGAAAATAATTTTCCTAAAATGCTTTAACCCCTGTATCAGGTGTCATTTGTGAATGAGGATTGAAAAGCTGTTTTTGCTAAAATTTTTACACGATATTCGACCCAAAATTAAGCGCATCAAAGACCTCGTGACCTATGGTACAAGTCTTAGTACGAGAGTTACAAATTTTTAAATTAGAAAAAGCCAAAAACGATACGAAACGTCCTGAAAATTAAAATACCAAGATATTGTTTTTCTAACTATGAAAAAATGTCATATCCCCGAAATATTTCTATGTCGGTGCAAATGTAGATACATGTACTTAGCTTGTCTGTTAGTCGTGCTCCTACTCTTGTCCCAATATGTCTAACATTACCATTAGATTGTAATTGTCCAATTGAGGGACCGGATGCAGTGACAGGTTCTAACTATAATTTGCCGAATCGAGAAGGCCCCTGACCGATTGTGAAATATTTTTAGAATTTCAGTTCGAAATCGAAATACACATACATAGAAGTGATTTTACCGATTAATAAACAGGTTTGGGGTCTCGCCTCATTTCAATTACCAGGTGCCTAAGATATTTATGTTTTCATAGATTCTTTTAGATCCCTGTTGTAATGCGTAATCAGATTGGTCATATTTGGGATTTTTTTCTAATGATTCTTATGTCACATGACCCGCTTTTTCGAGAGGACTTTAATCGGACAGTATAATTATTACATGAATATATTAATCAATGGACGATAATATATTATATGTAATATGTAATATGATATCAAAAAATACATAAAGATAGCTAATAACCGGTATACCATTTAATTACCTTTTATTCGGAATAAAAAGTTGTTTTTCATAAATATGTTTAACCAACTGCGACATCTGCGGTCGATAAGCATTGTGGATAAATGTTGGACAAGAATAAAAAAACACGGAGATAGAACACATAATCCATCGTATCAATTGCTCGCAATATAATCATTTGCTCATCCTGTACCGATAAGTAATCGGTCTTAATAGTAATCTATGTAATCGTTGTTGCCGGCTTCAGTTTGAAGGGCCGAACGGTGGAACATACTCATCCCAGATATCGGAAGAATTCTACAAGACCTCCAGAAATCCACAAGACGTCCATAAACAGTCTTTCAAAATTTTGTGCTCTCTATAAGTACCCATAACATCTTGCGTAGACTGACGTGAGAGTTTCCCCTCGAAATACTATAAGGACATATGATTTCAGGATCAGGATCTCAAGGGGTTCTAACGAATAATAAATCATTTCTCCAGAATACATAAAGAAAATGACACATTTTGGCATAATCACTCAATGTTGTTACCGGATCACTTCAGATGCACCATTGTTTGAAATTTTGATTGCAGGGTTCAAGAAGTTGTTGAAGACCGACGATTCTTGGTGGGACACATTGGTAGCGGCACTAGCAGAGTTTCTCGGGTCTGCCATCATCGTTTTCATCGGCTGCATGGGCTGCGTGGGTTCGCTGTCTGCCCCGGCACCTCATTTACAAGTAGCCTTGACTTTTGGATTTGGCGTCGGAACTATCGTTCACGTAAGAATCTTCGTATCCTTCGTTGAGGTTTTTGAAGACCGAATGTTTTCACCGGAGCCGTTATAAAACGAGTTCAAATTGTCACTTCCGGTTTCCATGATATCCAGTATCTTGAGCATAGAACGAAAGGATCATTCGGCGTAATTTGAAGAAACTAATTCGTCGCTTTGAACGGATGTATTCAATCAATTTGCGCAACAGATCGGCGAATCGCTTCATATTGTACGTTCGGGTATCGTTAGATCAGAAGGGTTATCAAATACATGATTGTGTAATTATTGTACTCGGTGAATTGTATGATGTGAATAGCGTCATGAAGTAATACAAAAACATATCGCCGGTTCATTTCGTGGAATCCAGAAATCCCATTGGATGTGAAGAAAATCTGCACCCAAATGAAGTATAACTGGTGAATATAGATATGAAAGGTTATCGTGTTGATACTGGGAATAATGGTTAGCTGTGGCTTATTTTAGTATAGCGAGATGATGAAGCGTTACAAAAATGTTGTTCTACATATAGTAATAGATGGAGATAGTATGAATATTCCATGCCTGCGTGAATTTAATCTAACGTCAAGTCTTGAGCTAATTTAGAATATCAAACAATCGCAGATAAAACTACTTTACGCAAGCGATACGAGACCGACCAACAATATCAATGGTGCAAACCAAAGTTTCCAAGTGTTTCGAAAGCATCAACAAATACTGTGAAGAACAAGGGATTTCGTGTTCATTTTTTCTCAACAATGTTAAAACGCCTCCGGAAAGATTTGATCCGTGAAAATAGAAAACTAGGCTCTTGATGGCCCGTTCAAATATTGGTATGAACAAAACAGATGCCTTATTATCTGCACTTTTTCTAGTCAAATTAAGTGGTATTCTTCTTTAATGTACAGCTTATTGGACACATCAGCGGCGGTCACATTACTCCGATTGTCAGCATCTGCACTGTGATACTAGGCCTCAAATCTATTACTACGGCAGCAATCTACATACTGGCACAACTTCTCGGAGCTATAGTTGGCTTTGGAATGCTGAGGGTGAGTTTGAATTCAACTAACATCCATAAAAATTTGCTTTTAGAATCATTTGATGGGGAGAGAGATTCCTGTTGTAGTACCTTCATTGCTACTTCTCGATCATCATCTTTGTCATCTCTTCATTCTTCCAGTTCCTCTTCGTCACGTATTACCCAGCTCAATTTAATTTCCTGTAGGTCGTGACTCCCGCGGAGTTTCTTCACACCGGGGATTCCACAACTGTCAACTCATTTTGCGTGACGGCGGTCAACGAGAATATCTCACCGTTCCAGGGTCTGTTAGTTGAGACTGTGGCTAGTGGAATTCTGATTTTCTTCGTCTGTTCATTGGTTGATCCCCGTAACAAAAAAGATTCAGTCACAGCGCCAATTAAATTTGGATTACTGATCTCAATGCTGGCCATGGCCACCGGAGCTTATACTGGCTGTAGCATGAATCCTGCACGATCATTCGCACCCGCTTTATGGAACAACGATTGGAAATCCCAGTGGGTATATTGGCTAGGACCAATTGTAGGATCAGTCCTGGTCAGCTTCACCTACAAAGCTATTTTCTGGCCGAAGAAAACGCAGCAAGAAGAGACCCCTGAGGCTGTCGCACTCAACTCAATCGACACCGAAAAACCCTGAGGTGGGTACCGATCATGCATCGACCAATGAATCCATTTCGGATCCTGTCAAAATTTCAGACTGATAAATCGATCGAATCTTCGGTTGACAAACAGAAAAGTCACGGAAATGTTCTGATCATGAATCTGGGGACAACGCATTAGATCTCCGAAACATTATACGTTCTGTCGTGAGCATCGGGGTATCTCTCAGCTTACGTCTTTCAATATTTTCAGCTGAAGTGAACTACCAAACCTGTGCATCCGCGGGGGTCCTCGCGTCTCGTGGACTGCAGCTCGAGGGAAAGAATCTTTTGATTCCTCCGTCCTCGTCAAGTAGCCTTACTTACACGGCAGATATTGTTTCAGATAGGTTTCTGCCACGTTACACTGAAGTCTTGTCCCGATTTTATAAACGTCACAGTCGCTTACTGTTGTGTTACAGAAATATTCCAGATACGTGAAAATGTATGCCAATGTAATATAAAATTCACGAGCTCTTTGAAAAGCAATTCCGTGCATGGAACATATTTTTCAGTTTCATATCATTGTCAGATACCTTTCAGTCATGTTTGAGAAAACTGACTCAACGATAGTTCAGTTATATTTTACTGATCATCCAATTTGAACCAATTCGGTAATTGAATGAAAAAGAAATGTTTTGAACTGATAATGAGAGATAAATCTGTCGTTAAGTGAAAAATATTCAATACTCCATGATAACAAGTTGACGGAATAACAAAACTCATCTAAAAACGATTTATTTATATATTTCTAACTACATGTGTATCAGCGTCCCTACGCATACATGGGAGGTCAGGGTAAGATGAACCATCGCTAGCAATTTCAAAAATGTTTAACGTTAAAAAAAAATATATTTATATATACATATACACATGTTATTCATTTTTAAGATACGTGAATTTTCAAAAATGGAGAAATTGGAATTTTCATGGGTGGCCCCTGTCCATCTGCCCTTTATAGGTTCTGTACGCACAGATGATTTGTGTCAGTATCTAATATAACGGTATTAACTATCCAGGAATTCACAGGACCAAAAGATTGTTATTATTAATAATAATATTATTATTGTCATTAACCTTACTACCTTTATTATTACCTGCATACTGTTGCTTGCTTATGTCAAATATACCATACCTATGTATCACATTCTCTTTCCTAGTATTATTATTATCATCATTATTGCCAACATTAGAAATTTATTCCTGTTGATGTTCTTATGATTACTATCATCATTAATATCAATTATCGTTTTTATATTCTTAAAACGATTGAAATACGATCGTTACTCGAAGCCCAGTTGTAGCTTCGATTTTCAACGATGGTGCATGTCGCCAATTTCTGAACGTGCCATCATTATTGATATTTTCGTACCATCAGTTGTTATTACTCGGCCGATAGGAATATGTAGTTTTGTTTGTGAAAAGTTCTATAATATATTCAATATAACTTCATTGGGATTCGACGTCAAGAATAGTAAAATTAATTAGTAAGCGATCAGTGATCACATGGGTAACATAGAGTATTCGAAAAAACAACATGTTGAAAGAATCGTGGGCCTTCAGTCACGTTGATCTTTACCTTAGTTCATTCGGCGATGCTCTTATTGTACCAAGATATCATCACTTTCGAGACTACATCATTTCAAAATCCTCGTCACGAGGTATATCGAAAGAGATAACCAAAACTATATAAATATTTTCGGGATTAGAGAAGGAAAAATAATTGACGCTGAGAATCAGAAGAATATTTATACTCTGGAATAACTACCCGACCGTTTGAATCTATTCGAATCCAAAAAAGAGGTTAAATCCGACGTGCAACTAAAAATACGAGTCTTCGTTCAATCCCGAAACTGATCCTTATTTCTGTTCCTAGCAGCTAGCAGCATTCCATCATCTGTAGTATAGGGTGCGAGCTATACGTGGTCTTGTTCATATCAAGGCCGATAATCAGCCCCCAATATAGCATAGGTATATGCGTTAGGCCGCATCGTTCAATCTACCCCCATGCAGATGTATTAATCAGGATGGCCGGAAACCAAACGGCGTCCAACACCTTGCGACGGTTAATCCATAGCTTCTGCATGCCGTTGATCGAACCTATGTCTGAATTTCCATCAATTGGATTCAGCCCCAGCTAGACCATCTCGATTGGTCACGACATGGGATCCGGGTAGTTTGACCTCTGATTCGAATTCTTAAAAATAAACTCGTTGGTTCTGTCATAAGACCAGGTGAACAGGGGGTACTGCAATGCTACTCTAATTTTAGGTCAAGATATGTTCAAAAGTGTTGTGTTCTTGAATCTCTATCTTGGTTATTCTTGTACTTCAACTTGAGCCGCCCTACTTTCGACTTCGCCCTCATCACACAGCGGGTCGAACGGGTTCGGTGATGCCTAGTTCGCGCAACCCTGTCTACAATTTCTTCGCTCCGACTTTATTACAAGGACCTAACTGTTTGAATCTATTGATTCGAATTTCAAAGTCGTATCGGTTTCTCAAATGCGTTCGCCTTGCTGCGGCATTTTAGTCAAATGAATCGCATTCGAAACAGTTTGAAATCGTATTTGCGAGCACATCACAGTCGAACTGCGATATCCGTTCTTTTTCATTAGTTGTTCTTGTGTCCTCTCAACATCTTTGTTATCGATAGCAACCATCGCCGTTTCATAAAGCACAGGAGAGTAGCTGTAATGTCTGCACAAAAATCAACAGGTAAGGAATTGAAACAGTAACTCATATCACAATGATCATGAAAACCATTGCACGTGCTAAAATTGTGAAGAAACAGACTCTGCCAATAAGCAATGGGACAAGTATTGACAATGTTCCATCAATCTCTTGACTCTGAAAATATCTTCTAGGATTCAAACGCCTCATACAACTCGATGGATCATTGTTGGAGAGTTTCATGATGTTCACTGCAAAGCTTACAGGGACTGCCATCCTGATCTTTGTCGGATGTGTTGGTTGCGTCGGTGCCCTGTCAAGCACTCCTCCACACATGCAAACTGCTCTTAACTTCGGTCTTGCCATCACAATTTCCCTCACGGTATGGAAACTTCATTATTTGCACCAGTAGCCATCTGTGCGTGAACTATTTCGAGGAGATTTCAATTTGTATGTTTGGATTTGTGCAGATTTTTGGGCACATCAGTGGCGCCCACGTTAATCCATCAGTTACAATAGCAGCAGTCATACTCGGCAAGACATCTATTCCTACGGGGGGAATCTACATACTTGGACAATGCTTAGGAAGCATTCTTGGCTACGGATTACTGAGGGTCAGTCTGAATCATCCCCAACTTTTATTCATGAGTTCAACTGCTGAAAGAGAAATTAAAGAAATTCTCACCACTGCAGATATTTTTCCGCAATACTGACTAGCAATGACTATGTAACTCCTTTTAAAAAATTGTTCATTTTCGAGCCATATCTCTCCTCTTCGCGGGGAAGATGTAATCTTGAGCTTGTTGTGATCTCTTATTCTGCAGTGAAGTAATAATTTTACGTTTCCGTCACCTTAAGCTAGTGACACCGTACGAATACCGTCATGCCGGTCATCCGCAGACATCAGATACTCTGTGCGTCATTCTGGTGAACAAAGATATCTCGAGTCTCCAGGTTTTGGGCGTTGAAATATTGACCACATGGATTCTGATCCTCGTGTGCGGCGCGGTATGGGATAGCCGCAATGAAAAATGGAGTGGAGGCATTTCCATCAAGCTTGGTCTAACAGTTGCTGCATTGGCCATGGCGGCTGGACCTTATTCCGGATGTAGTATGAACTCTGCACGATCTCTAGGACCCGCGATATGGAACAACAACTGGAAGAACCACTGGGTTCACTGGCTCGGGCCGATTCTTGGCTCGATCTTGGGCAGTCTGGACTATCTAGTGTACTCGAAACTAATGCCAGGAATCGAGGAGAGACCAGCGAATGCTGCGTTAGACCTTTCCAATGGTTAAACCAGCGAATCGATTTGAGGCAAATCGAGGTAACGCTCACCAATTGCAAGCAAATTGATGAATCTTTAGGAATGGTCATGCGTGAGCGATTCTCTCAACTCTCCGTGCAATAGCTATTCCGAGACAGTAGCGCTGCATTTACCAACTGTGGGGCCTGGAGATGAAACAGGCAATAGTTCGAAAAACATATCAGAGTAGATATTTGGACAAGCACGGAATAATAAAATACTGAATTTATATGCAAATGAAATGATAAACTGAATGGGAAAGCAATCAGCGTGGTGCCTAGTCTTAAATAAAAAAGAAAGGGAATTCGATCTCGGTGATATAATAGCCCGCTGAGGTTATTATCATCATTATTTCGTAAATGTTCATCCCTCGGTCAGCAATATCGGGTAATATTCGATAATATTCGGTAATATCGGGAGATGGAAGACGCATTCTCATCCAGCCTCCGATATATATGGATTGGATCGATCCCCGACTGTGCAGCCCTTCGCCCTTTCCAACCACGGTCTGTTTATTGCCTGGGCTTTCATATTGCAGCTTTCCAAATACATGCCGTCTGCCCACATTGACTATCGAGTCTCTCAATTCCACTCGCTCTTCCGGGAGAATTTTGATCGGGTAGGTAGAAGGACTTCTGCGAACCTTTTGACGAGCGAACTTCACTCCAGCCCGTAGCGATGCGTTTCGTTTTGCTACGTCGACGAATATCAGCGTCTGCACGTTCCTCGAGGTACGTGAGAACGAAGGGCTGACAATGTCTGTTCTTTGTCTAGTTTCACACTTTCCCATCCCATTTTTCGCCGTTTATGTACGTAATTCACAATTCAGAATCTCTGTGAAAGTTTGCATCTACCCGTAGCCTGCACGTTCGATACAAAGCTGATATAGGGATCTACGGTCTTGGCACTAGTGAAACACACCCTGGATTTTTAATATAAATGTCAAGTAACCCATCGGAATCCAGGGTCACGTAGTTATTCCAAGCAAAGTAATTTGTCGGTATGATTTACACAACAGTCGGTGACATTGCTTTCCTTAATAATTCAATTTCTAATCTGTCCGTTCACTTCCCACTTCCCATTTCTCTTCGCAACACTCCGAGTTCATCGTTAGTAATCATCGTTTCATTTGAATCGATGTGTCGCTGCTGTATCAAAAATTGTCTACCTTGTTTACTCATCAGAGATCTCGAGCTTGAAAATTGGATCGGTCTATGACGTACAACGGTTTTCTGCGGTTCAACCGGGTAAAGTTCTGCAATCTGTTGTCGAACGCGCTGGTCTCATCTCCTAGAGGATTTCGGAAACTTGGTACCGATGTTTACTCCAGCTTATTAGCTCTCCAACTTATTAGCTGTGGTTTGAACGTAACTACAAAGCATAGCGCAGAGCCGTGTTCCAAGGATTCAAGGATTAACCATAGCCAACTATCCGGGGAAAACTTTCGCGTTAAATTCACCGATACATGTGTGTGTATATGTATATACCGGCTCAAATCGGGAATGTTTATGATGCTTGTTCGCTTTCCTGACTAAACATACAGTTGCCTTGGGTTCCCGGGTTCATATCCAAGTCGACTTATCCAAAAGTTGATGATGATTCATTCGCATAAACAGATATATCGAAGTTGTGCATGTATGTAATACGATTGTTGCTCTATCTGGTTCATAGATGAAAAACTTGATTCCAAATCGCGCACGTTGTAACGGACAGCCTGACTGCAGGGAAGCGAAGCAAGTGCAGCGCGATTACGGGGGAAATACAGGATCATGTACTTTGTCGATAATTCTGTCGTGGTGACGAGTCAAATTTCACAAGACGAATTGAACTGGAGCCATTTTGCGCAAGATAGGTAATTTTCAGTCTGTATTACATCGAAGTTTTTCAAAATTTTGTTTATAGACGAATCGGTGTGTATATCGAGCATATATTCAATGTTCCGTAAATTTTGCTACCTTGAAGTTCAGGGGGTTCGTAATAAATGTCCATCTACACATAGGTCTCGAAACGAATTCTCACTATCATTTTATTGAACAATTTTTAGCTTCAGTATATTCAATAGTATGACAGTCTCGCGATGTTGTACACAATCATCATCTAGCCGGAGACGATTTGAGAGGAAACACATCTTATCTAGATCAGACCCTTGAAAATATAAAGAGTATCACAAGTAGATCATTTGGTACTTTCATTTAACGAGCATAGAAAAAGCTGAAAGATAACCAGAACTCTTATCTGGAGGAAAATAACAGATAATTATCTCAATAATGTAGAAAACTGTAGGTCTTCTTATCAGCAGAACTGGTTCGCGAGCGCCACTTTTGCCAGTCTGTGGTACCGCGTGACTTCGACACTTTGTCGACAATAAAACAGGAATCTACCGTAGGATAACTCCCATCACTGACGCAGCCTCTCCTCTTCTCTTTCTTATTCGAATTTACCTGTCCTTGGTCCTTGGTCTACCTCAAACCGACCATTATGGTCATTACCGTACATAGTTTGACTTGCTAATGAAGCCACACCTCTTTGACTCTGAATCAAAGATCACTGGGATTAAAAGACGCGTACAGAACCGGGGTGAAATTGTTGTCAGTCTGGTTTGTAATCGATAACACGTGGCTGAGTGAACAGTCCGACTACCGACACCGTTTGTCCGTTTCTCCCGTAGTCGGTAGCCCAACCGGCCGGCGCCAGGCGCTTAAAGCGCGCGTACGTACAATACGTATACCTTGACCATGCGCAGACTCGTTGAAGATCGGCGCGTCCTCGAGCAAGGTTTCTCTCTCTAGCCTCGCTCCACTCTCGATCGTGCTCCAGCGCGGTGGGATCCTTGAAAGTAGGGAGGGTTGACAGAGGGAACGGCGGACGCGGTCGGTAGTTGGTTCGTTCCGCGTGGGGACGTAGGTTCGCTCAGTGACTACATCCGTGTTTTGACGGTGGTGGATAGAAATTTTTTGTTTTTTTTTCTTCCTTTTTCAAAAAGTGGACCGACCTCGGGTCACGCGGGGATTCACAAGCTGCTAATGTCCGTCGAGTGGGACGATCGTCACAGTGCTTTTTCCACCCCACGTATTTAACGTCCAGATTTCTCAACGTCATCCCCTCACAGGTGGGTAGACATGTTTTAACCTTTTCATATTCGACTCGTGCCGGCTCCTTGCCGCGAGATGTCGGCCTGTTACCCCTAGTCGCGAATCAGGGTTTGTTGTCCTAACGCCTCAAGTGTTTAGTATCTGTTATATCTATCATGTGATCTTAGTGTACTGATCGCAATAGTATTGGTAGAAGTAGATTTATAATGATATTTACAGATTTAGCTGTGGCAATTATTTTATACAAGGCTTTGTAAGAAAACTGTTGGTACAAACTTACATTAGTTAATAAGACTTGCGAATACGATGGTAGATCGGTTATGTTCCCTTTGGATTGATGAAACACTGTGGTACAAACTTACATTAGTTAATAAGACTTGCGAATACGATGGTAGATCGGTTATGTTCCCTTTGGATTGATGAAACACTGTTGATACGACTCAACGTTATCTTACGACGATAGCCTTGCTAGTTTTTTTTTTTTTTTACGGAATGAATGATAAACTTTCCGAACCAAGAAAGACAAGGGATAACTTCGTGTGTGATCATGAATCTGTGACAACCTTGTCCGATTAATGAAAATACGACACTGATTATCCATCTGATTCATGAAAATGACAAAAAATTGAGAAGAGGAAGAGAAGAACAAAAAAGAATCGACAGCTTGAACCGTGTTTAGGCACTTTGGTGAAGCTTTTTAAAAACTTCCAACTTCAATTGAGGATAAACTTGAATATTTAACTCCAACCGTTGTATGTATGTACAAAGTCAGTGCCTGAAGTTTACTTTCAGCGTACGAGAATATTAGTTGAGTAACTTTTACGCGGCAGGAGTTAAGTTCGCGCGTATATTTTTATATTTAGGTTAATCTTTAGCCCGGCAGAGGTCGACCGATCTTAAGTAAACAATTGGTATTCATCTCTGCTCTGTAGAGTAGCATAATAATTCTCTTCGCACTCCTTTCTTTTTACCCATCGCGCCTTATATATTATTCGAACTCGATGAGGAGCGGAGGAACGAGCCAAGAATTGGTAACAATGTGGTGACAAACGTACAGTAATTATTACACAGCCCCGGGGCCAGAGATGCTTCAATTAAACCGTCGGTTTAACTCAACCTTCGAATGAACGCTGTATCATTACCTTATGCCTATACCTCCATAAAAAGTTACGTAACTGCAGCTATCAGGGAGGAAGTATATAATATACATTTATATGATTATTCGCATGCAATGCAGTTTGATGTAAGATATTATGATGGCAAATTGAAGGTATATATGTATAATCCTCCGGCCTTAAGAATATCTCATGGAATATAATGAATACACGCAGCCGCGGAAAGTTAAGAAATGCAAAGTTAAATCGACTGCATATTAATTCCGTAGGAAATTCCTTTCTTTCCATTCTTATTATTCTTTTTCGATCTTATTCTTGCGATTTTAACTCCGATCTTAGGTTAACTTATCCTCCACTCTGCGAAGTCTTGAATTAAGTTACCGTAGCGTATCTGAAGGTTCGCGTTACGCAACCGCAAAGAAGTGGATTCAATTCACCTCTACCTCGACGAGTGGATTCATAATTTCTGCTGCAGTATGTATAATACGACGATATGAGGCTGTACCCACTTCTCATTGCCACACGAGACGTTAATTCTTGAATGAGCTGATCTCTGAGGTTAAAAGTTAACTTGATCGGCCTAGTAGAGTTGTCTGATTAACTTATTAGCCGCGAGAGGGTCCCCTTACTTGCGAAAAAAAAACTTTAGTTGCTGGAACTATTAAGGTATTATCTATATTATATATTTGTTTATATTTATATACCAAAATATTCAAGACAACAATGACGTAGAAGATCGGTGGTTAATTAATACATAGAACAGAATTGGGTTGCACTCTGTGATGAAGAAAGGCGTGGAAAGTTTGTTCAATATTTCATCGAACTTTCGCTGTACTTATGATTTCGTACGGCTGATAAAAAGGAGTAAAGCTGTTGTCACGGCTCAGAAGTAATTCCGCTTTTTTTTTGCTAGTTAAATTATATGTATAACGGTTATACCCTGCGTGATTAATCCCAAGACGCAGTAATTCTCAAACTCTATTCTCAAACTCTCGCTCTGTGTTTTTATTTCCCGCTTTATCGCGCTGCAGGTTATCCTTGAACGGGATGGAGACACTCTTCTGTACCGTGCATATGAATATCGTAATACAATCCTTCATTACCTAATCCAACACGCATATCCTATATCGTATAATAATGAAATTTTATTTAATAGCATAAGGCGATATTGAAAATGAATAAATTGATGAAGGATATCTTGTATCCCCGCGTCGATTTAACGTTAGAATAGTACTAAGAGAGGAATTCCGATCCTGAGATAGAATCATCGGATAAAGTACAGTCGTTCAATTTTTGTCCATTTAACAACGTCGCTGTATCTGTAACGGAAGATCAAAGATAGATACAAGAGCGAGAGTAACGAGACGTATAAGCCTCGAAAAACAATGCCTTGTGTACGTCTATACGTCGCGTCGCTGGTGCAGAAGACTGTCTCTGGTGGCTTAAAAACGTTATTCTCACTCACTGAGCCTGCGTTTACCCTGTCGTTGCTAACAGAATTAATAATTACGGCCTGTACAGAGGCAGCGGGAAAAATTAGAAGAAGAAAGAGAGAAAAACAAAGAACTCATCGGGAATTCTATAGGAACTATAGAAGAACCTACATAGACTTCGACCAGACTCGTACTCTGAATTTAGTGCAGATTGGAGTCCGTGCATATGATCGTTTCGAAGCTTTCATCATACAGCGGAAAAACTGAGTGATGAAAAAAGTAAAAAAATGAAGAATGAAACTCTCCGGAGATATCGCGGTTTCGTTTAATCATAGATAATGAATTCTTTGGTGAATTGACCCTGCGGGAAGTGGCTGAAGGCGGCATAAAGACCCGTCTCTATCATCGCTTATATTATATTATTTTTGATCTTATTCTCTCCTATATTCACTGAATGTGAATTGATTAAAATTCGTTATAATAAATGAATAAAATGAACAGATGAATTTTAACCAGAGTGTATAATTGAGATAATAAACATGAGAAGATATTATACCGTGGGGCACAGCTCCCCGGCCAAAAAGAAGAACGATTCATGATTAGACATGAATATACTCTCATTGAACATTTAGTCGTATACGTGTTCGACAGTACGCGGGAGACATCTGCGCTTGAAAAAGCTGCGGTTCCCGTCCCACTTGTATATAGGTATACGTATACGTATAGTATACCTACCTGCGGGGAGAACTGCGCGGTTCTCGTGATATATCGCAGTTTTTCGTTCTCACTCTTTTGGCGATCAGTGCTCTTGCAGACATTCTCGCAACGACACGACTCACCAAAATTCAACGTTTGTACGTATGCATGTAGAAATACATATACAGTGACATGTGTGTACCATATATTTCTACAGTGGCGTAGCTACAAGGAAACTTAGACTCAATTGTACTATTTTTCGTTTTTAGTTTTAGTTCGAACAAATACGCACAGTTATATTCATCTAGTTTGTATTTCCGCCTTGCAGTTTAATGAGCAAAATGTCTAGTATGAGAGCATTTTCATACTGATGATCAAAATGTCGAGTAGACCGATAGACATCCTGCAAGAGATGAAAATGAGAATTTGTTTACGCGAACCTTAATCCTAAAAACTCTTGGAAACTGATTTATATACAAATAGGACGATATTTTGATTTTCGGTTCACCTGTTCGCCCCCCATTTTGAATTCCGCACTCGGGATCTCGAGTTCAGAGAAAGTACGATCAAAACTAAATTCGAGTGAAAATTTTTGGAACTAAAACATCGACAAGGTGACTAATCCACGATGACCGAGATTTAATGACGAAAAGGCCATATGGAAGAAATTTCTAGTCGTTTTGCTGTTAACGCCATTCATGCATGTAGTATACCTATATGACAAAATTTGTTGGAAACTGAAACGTATCCCAGCATATCCGAAACTGACACGTATCCCAACTCAGAGTCTGTGTACTAATGTACGAGATATTCACATATAAACGTACTGTACTGGCCCAACCCCCTTATTAAGTATACGTCTACATAATGTGAAGACATGTATCGTATACTGCACTGGACGTACTTTAACGGATGAGCATCGAGTTTCGGCATGGTAGCGAATAGCACGTGACAGATGGTTCCGTTGATAGCCAGACGCGTAAGAAGAAGTCGTTGGCGCTGGAGGAGTATAAGGGAGCGGGACTGGATTTGAGAGGTGCAATTAGTATGTGCGGAGCAAGATATCTGCCATAAAACGCGACCCAGTGGTTTGGGGTAGACGAAGCCGGAGGTGGGAGATGAGGGCTTTTGATTAGCGAGCCATACACTAGCAAGTATACTTTGTATCTATACACAAGGATCAGAATGTCTTTATTTATATGCACATACATACATTCGCGATATAGTGGACAGTGGTAAAAGTGATCCCTGTACATTTCTATCCGTAGAAAGATGCGACCGACTCGGTGGGAATGTTTGTGTGCGAGAGTATCATGGCCATGTGAATTATGTGTGTGATTCAGCCGTGCAGAGAGGTACTACCAGTTTTTTTATTTTGATCAACAGCAGTATGAGATTTTGCTGATCTTAAGACGGGCATCGCGAGGACCTGAAAGAATCTTCGGAATTTTTAATATTAAAGTGAAACGCTAGTGTGCGGCAAGTCAACCGGCGCAGAATCTGAACCTGAAGTTGAAGCTGAGGCTGAAACTCGAGGACCGACCGGATGCTTGATGTCTTTTTTCACAATACCTATATACACACGGGTCTACCTTCGTTATCGTACGATCCGTCGCATTCTCTACCTGCTCCGACATCTGCATATATCCATATAAACGATCAACACGTTTATGATCTTTGATAACGATCGATTTATGCATTCTCAATTCTTAGAAGTATAAATCTTCGGTTTTTGGTGCACGAAAAATGCTTGATTCATTTGGAGGAGTAGAAGACCGAAGACACTCCACGTGTAATTGAATAAAAAAGGAGGTCTAAGATGGTCGAAGTGGACGCGAAGAGCGTGTCAACGTGATCTTGAACGCGTGGACGAAAGTTCGGTAAACACAGATATTATCGAGACATTGCCTAGCAACGAAATCCAATAACCGCTTTCTGATCGATAGATGTGCTATAACGGCCATTTAATGGAGGTACGTCACGTGGCGTGGGGTGCCAAACGTCACAAGTTTGCGTTATACGAGATGCGCCAGATATACATCTATGTGCATTGTGCATGCGTATATGAACTCGGAGGATTTATTTCTCGAAATAAAAGATAAATAGAGAAACCGAGATGAAGGTGAATTACTGAATTCCCGAATCCCTGAATCCCTGACTCCTGGAACTCCCTTGGCAATGAACACATGAACTCATATGATCATAACTCCTAACAAAGGTTTATAACATTGTTAGTGAGTGGGCTGAGCACGCTGTATTATACATACATCTAGAGTTTATATAACACGCATAGAGCTGTATTTCTACAAGCGTGTAGTGTAGGTGTGTGTATACGAAAGGCAAGGATTGTGGTACGAAATTTCCACGCGTCGCTAACCCACACGACGCGACGTCCGTAAATGGGCCCTTGTTTTCTCCGCAAGGGCATTGTCTTCGTATAAGCACGAGCCATGATCATCGCGCGTCTTGCACGGGTACCCGCGCAATTAATTCTATAAATACCTGTGTGTGTATATGTATTTATAACAGGCTTCTCGGAATTATCATATATGACCAGGGATACTACACACATATTACTTGTACTTGGGAGTAATTCACACATTTACATGTGTACGCAGCTTCGGATATACCTAATTGTGTAACGAAGCATACGGTTTATCGTAAAATGCAATTCTGAATTGAATTTCGACGAAATCGTTCCAATGGTTATCAAATTATGCCGCAATGGAGTTTGAAGCCGCTATACCCCTGCCACACTCGATTTTAAAATTATTCCATATTTGGCGAAAGAGCTGGGTGCCCAAAGAAGTAGACAACGAATTGAATCTCGTCGAAATTGTACCGAAGGTGTCCAATATATTAATTATGCTTCGGAGACACATTTTTTTCCAGACCCCTTCGACTAATTTTGTTTGCATTCAATACCGTATATTTTCGTGAAATATTCCGTTAACATTCGTTGACCCGTTCCGACGCTATTTGATAGAATATCTATAGTGGCCCACTTTTTTGAGGCACTAAAGTGTGGAGTCCAATGTGGAAAGTACTCTTTCATAGTAGAACATGACGGTTGATGAATAAATTGTGGATTCGATTGCGTAGTTTCGAACTTTATTATTTTTCGTGTAAGTTTGTCCATGTAGATATATAGCGCGTAGCAAATGTGTAAATTCCGTTACGAAAGCCTCGTAAAACTATCTCGTATACACTATACATACCCGTACATACCCAGAAGTTATATAGTGCGTACACATAGTTATATCCTTCCTAATTTATCCAAATAACAACTGGTTTAGCCTTCTAACATCTACCTATCCGTATGCATGCTCATTCGTCGACAGTATGGCGGAGGTAAGGAGAAGTTGACCCGAGAACCGGTTGGTGAAAAGTAGATATATCACGTCCACATGCCTATATACATATAGATATACGTATGCGTATGCGTATGCGTATACATACCGTCCATTTCTACTTATATCGTTGCATTCGCCGTAAAGCTCTACACATGACATATACCTAGATGAGGAGAGTTAAGCTGGAACAAAGGACGAAGTGTCGTCGCCCTCTTAGTTCTGATATAATTACTAGAAAAAGGTAAGAGATCGTCACGCCACGATCGGGATTGCAGAGGTATACGCGAGCTCCTTCAATATAGTCTAATGATCAGCTCCTGGGAAATTCTGCAGTCCGTCGCTAATGAAGAGGAGCAAAAGGTTGGAAATATCTTGTTACAATTTTTTCAAGACAAAAAGTAATGAAGAAAGATCATTCCCGATCTCAAATCGACGGAATCTCATCGCTTTAAGCCTGTTTCTACGTAACGAAGGTGAAGTGAGTGAATTTCGCTCTTGGCAATGTCGTTATAATGTTAAAGTGAAGATAAAAATGTAAAAATCTGTAGTCCTTTTTTATGCTCTTTGATAAAAATTTGCAATTCAAACAGCGGTTGAATTGTGAATTAAATCAGGAACGTCGCGAATTATTACGGAGTTACTTTTTAACTCCGAGTTTGGAAAGTGAGGGAATGAAAAATCGGCGGGTTGCAGCGGGAAAGTATTCCGAATACGAGAAGGAAATCAACATCGGCTAAGAACGTTTAGGATATTGTTGTTACGATCAAATTTGCTTCGAGAAATAGCAGATGGAAAATAGAACTGGAAAAATGTATCGCGTGCATCCATCGCCTACACGACCAAGTAAAATATTCAATCACATTCTCTCCGCGTCTTTACCTTGCGTTAGAGAGATGTAATCTACTTCTCTATGCATTCGAAATACGATGGTGAATTGAGGAAAATTCAGGCGAGAGAAAACGGCTTTTGCAACGCACTGATTCCGCCTTCCTCTCTCTTCTCTCTCTTCTCTCTCTTCTCTCTATTTACTGATATTACTTCACTGCCGTAGAACTAAATGTGTGCATTTCTGATCTGATATCAGATGTCAGGGATTTAATCAGACGATCCGAACGACTGCGTGATTTCATTATCGAAAGTCGTTGAAAGTTTTTGTTTCAAACGAACCGAGGCGAAACAAAAAGCGGAACAGAACAAATGAAAAGGAGAAAAAATGAAAAATAATAACAATAATACTCGAAATTGGTCCGCGGCACATCCTTCGAACTTAAATTCGTTTCAGTACCTGATAGATATCGTTGCCGGAATAGTTAGCTCCGTGACTGCGCGCGTCTCCGTCGTTTCCTCAGTGCAGATCAAATAAATCGTTAAATTTAAGCGTTGGAGCCGTTGAGGCGGAGTTTCCAACCGAATGGAATTTACGATTATTCGAAGGTGTCTGCACGGAGTTGCATCAGCCACGTAGCCATGTCACTGGGTAGTCCGCCCGTTCCTGTTATCCTTGGAAAGAGATTTAACTTGCCATTTGCCATTTATATTTGGAATATAAGTGTGCGGGAAGAAGTGGGAGAATTTTGCTGATTGCCGACGACCACGCGGCTCTTTCTTTGTGCACGCTATTTCTACGGGCGTCGAGTTTTTCTATTTTGGTATAAAAATATTTTTAATCATTTTTAGAACAGGTATAAAACCAGTTTGAAATTCAATTCCGGAATATTTTTATAACTGTTAAAACCAAATTTACAATTCTGATGACACAAATTTTTCTTTATATATCCGAGGAATTCGCCTTTCTATGAAAACTAATAATTACAATAGCTGCTCTTGGTACGGGGTGATTTTAACACTCAAATACTTACGTCAGCGTCGGAATGTACGCACACGAAATAAACACGATTAAATCCAAAGTTGTAGAGCGCCTAGTTAAATTTTCGGATGAAATGAACGGATTATGAGTTTTGGCATCATATGACAGCGGGTGTCTACAAAGCCCACGAATCTCGAAAATAGCTTAGGGAGTTTGATTAGAACGTTCTTGGATCAAGGAAGATATTTCTAGTCTTGAGATTTATTCACCTGCAGCTAAGGAATAACGTAATTTTACATAATTTATTTTCAAGCTTGCTCAAGGCGTTTACACTTTCTAGTATCCAATAGAGCAGTAGGCACGTGTGAACGAGGAGAAGGATACCGACAAGAAATTGTATCGAAACTTGGTATAATCTGTGCCTATACTCAGGGAGAAAGAAACTCTGCCGTTTTAATTTGCTGAGTTTTGCAACAGAGCCAAAAACATCAGATAATCTGAAGATATTCATCGCAGAAATAAAAGAGGAGAAACATTCTTAACGACTACGAGTTTTATGCAAATAAACTTGAAGGTATCCTCTGGCGAAGGGGTCGAATTCGCAAACAGAAGTCTTGTGAAAATCCTGTCAAACCAATGACAATATTCAAAACGAAATCTTTTGATCTTTGGTCGAGAAACAAGACGACTCTGTGAATCGTTGCTTAACTTGTTACTGTACCGAATTTGTTTAAGAGTTGTTGAACCGAGTTTAATAAGAAGAGATTTGAAAATTTTCAAAAAAATTTTCCACTCTGCTATAATTTTGGTAAATTCGCAAATTTCATCACTTTCGGGAAACTCATTTGCAAGTGAATGATATTCAAAACTCGTCAGAACGTACACGAAGAAAAATAAAGATATACATACCTAAATATACGGTTTTTCAAAACTCTCGTGTAACTTCTGAAAGAGTTTCCTGAATTTCTTCAAATTTCCACTGTCCAAACTTTATAATAATTATCTTATGGAATGTGAATCGTTTATCGGAGATTTTCCGGCTCACCCTTTGTGCAATAACTATTCTTCATTCTTATAATCAAAAAATTGAATGACACGATTTTTGTGACTGAGAAATATTCAACCTGCTATCGTAGAAGACGTCTTTTCAAGTCATTGGGTTGGACTTTGTTCAATCTGCAAAATTTGCAATGCAAATATAATGTATAGGTATAACTTAGAAAAATCTGAATAATTCACGTAAGAATTTACCACAATCAGTTTCAGGGCTTCATTCGAATGGAAAAAAATATCTCGCCGTCATACCTGACTGATTATTTTTCACGGTTATTCCCCGCCCATTATAAAATCTATTTTTGAATCGTCCTGTAGCGATTGCATGCGCTTACAATTAGACTAAAGAAGGCGATATAACATCGATTCGTATGCGACTTTGGTTGACGAAATATATATGTTTCGTGACTGATCGATCAATTACCAGCCTAACATGTGTAAATATAGGATCTAGGTGTAAACTGCTTAATTAATCGTTTATTCATACAGCGTCTTCGCGCTTTGGTGATGCCCGATGCGGATGAGGAGGAGTAGAAAGAGGAAACGGGCGGTTTGGTGGGTGTCGTGTTAAAATTCCACGGCATGATTCTAATAAGAGATATTACGAGGCACGAGTGGTGCAAACACACCGTAATGTATTCATATTGGTCGCCTCCCTCTTTCTTCACCCTTTCTTCTTTCTCCTTTCCTTTCCCTTTCCCTTTCCCTTTCCCTTAACCCCACACTCCCTCTTCAGCTGCGATATTTGAATTTTAACATGCGCGGCAGTCTTCCGCTTCTTTTTCTCCTCCTCCTCCTTCTCCTTCTTCTTCTTCTTCTTCTTCTTCTTCTTCTTCTTCTTCTTATGATAGGGAGGCCTTTGCCTCGCGCCACCTGCAGCGGCGTTAAGGATGTCGCGTATACCCTGCAGGATAGCTACGGAGTTAAACCCTTTCCAAGGGATATCCGACGAGGGTATAATAAAAATCTACGGGGGGTTTAAACACCGTTCGTTATATGATACCTGAATAGTATTTTCTTACGGTTAGACCGATAATCGAGAATAAATATTGCTGTGGATAGATATGAAGATAAATGTGCCAGAAAAGAGAGGAAGAAAAGAGAATTTTTTTTTCTTCACAATCTGTAACTGGAATGAAGAAGAAAAAGTTTTTCTTTCCATTGGGAAAACTTAGCGCGCATGGACACTTCCGGTATACCTATCTATACCTACCTACTGCAGAAGAAGCAGAGTATTAAGAATGACAAGTGACTTTGGCTCCCTCGAGTTTAAATTATTCTGAGACCGTTGAGAGAGAGAAAAGAGAGAGAGAGAGAGAGAGAAATTATTAAAACAACAAATTTTCTCTTATTTTCTTTTCTTCCTCCTCGTTTTTTGAAACAAATATTCATACATACTAATTCAAGACTATTAAGAACTTTGAGGACTTTAAGGACTTCTTACTTAATATCTGCAGCTTGTGCAGTGTATAGGTACAAGACAACAAATTTTGTGAAGTTGATTTGAGATTCCTTTTTACGTGCGGTCTCACAGCGAGGGCCTCGTAAAAATCTGTAAACATATACCTACCATACGAGTGATTTAGGGTGCCTGAAGATATTGAAAGGCTTAAAATCGTACGAAAAACCTTGTATCGAAGAATGGAAGGGGTCGGGTTGAAGTTCGGAATTTTAAAAGTTCCGAACGGTCGAAATTCCGAATTCGTGTCAGTCGATTTCGAATTTCCAGACGCGTTGGAGTTCAGAAGATTAAAATTCCGACAGGTTGGAATGCAGACGGCTCAAAACTCCGAAAGCCCAGACTCCCGAAAACCTGCAAATCCGAAAATTTATAGGTCTCTTTCTTAGGATGTGAAGATAAAAAATAGTTCATTATAATCGAGACCCTCTGTACGGAAATCCATTTTAAATTTTCTGGATACGATCAATACAGCCCGATGAATTTCAAGTTTCGGATCTTTAGCTTTTGGAATTTTGAGCCTGCGGTGCTCTTCGTTTCAAAGTTTTTCCAATCGGCTATGTAAACTTCCCGAAAAATACCCTTTCCAAAAACTGTGAGACGGTAATATTGAAATTCAAAATATTTACCGTTCGGAACTTTTGAAATTCGGAACTTCAACCGAAAGACATCGAAAGATAATGAAATTAAACAAAAAAAAAGAAGGAAACATAATCTATTTATAATTCTCGAACGTGTGAATAATTTCATATATATATTTGCTTATCTTGTTTGTTTAGTATAGTCTAGTCTCTGGCTGTTCGCCTTGATATTATTTGATAATATTAACTCAAGCTTTGTTCATATACCTCGCATATGTAATCAGCCTGGTTTAAAAAAAAAAAAAAAAAAAATGAAAAAAAGAAAGAAAAAACGAAAAGAAGAACAATTGAAAAACGGAAGCTAATGTGCCGAATATTGTTTGAGAATTTGATTTCCGTCTTTTTCATTTATCCATTATTTTCCTCTCAAATATATGCAATCTGATACTGTGGTCAGATTAATTATTACGCTACGATTCGAACCAGCATCGCATGATTATAAGGCTTTTTTTTTTCACGCCACCTCTGCATAGAACGAAATGGGAATAATAACATTCCCTCTGCGAACTTTTTCGCGGAGCTAGTCTAGTCGCAATACCGGGGAAAAAGGGTGAGTTATTTTATTGGAAATATTTTTCATTGTTATAGCTGGAATAAAAGCGCGAAAAGCTCACGGTTCGCGGAGCTTGTGTAAGTGCATGGTAGCAGTAGCAGCATCAGCAACTGATATAATCGGAATTAACTCGAAACGTCGTTGCGTTGGTTTTTTTCATCACATATATATATATACACTAAATTTCCCTCTATTTCTCTCCGTCTCTATTCGCCAACACACTGCACTTGCTAATCCATGAAAAATTGAATAATGCGGATTCCAGATTTACCGCGAGGTCCGGTGCATCCCGTTTTTCCAGCCTCTTCTCACGACCGGAAATAACACGAAACATTATAGTCTTCGTTAATCGGCTTGAAAACCGCTTCGCAGTCGTCTTGTCGACGGTATTCTCTGCAGAGCGTATAAAATACGAAGAGTCTAATGTAGTCAGAAGTTTGAACACGCCTTTTAAATCTTTGTTTGAATCATTATTTTCGATAATTAGCAGGGCATTGTTCATCACCCGGCGAAGAGTGTGCAGTGAAATTAACGGCTCATTGTAAGACGCAATTCTTACAGTGAATTTCGAAAAATCTTTACAACAGTTATCGAGCTGTGCAGCAATGAAATTTCAAAGTGCTACCCCTCCGGCACTTGATTTTCAAACTTTCCAATATTTAGCTAAAAACTCGTTGCCTCTGGAAGAAGCGACTGAAAAGATTTCAACGAAATCTTACGAACGGTTGCCGAGATATTACCGCTTCTTTAAAAACATATTTTCGCAACCCCTCGACAGATTTCGCTCGAATTCAATACCGAATCCAGTAATTATTCAGTCACGGTATTTCTGTGTAGAAAATTTCATTAACAGGCAGTAAAAAGGCGTCAGAAACAAAAGCGTCAGTTTAACAGCTCGAGGTCGTAAAATTTCTCTGTAGGTAATAAAAAAAAAAGATTCTTAGCGATAGTTTCGTCCTGGTTTTACAGGCATTTGTACGTAAACGGTGTGGGTGAAAGTCCAGAGGGTAGGTCCCAGGGCATTTAAAATACGACCCGAAAAGGTTCTCGAGGCGATCCGTTGTGTAGGTCCACGACTGTGCTGGCGGTTTTTCACAGACGAATAGCTGCTATTAATTATTTAGGTCGATCGTTCCGGCAGCTTTTCGATCGATCCTATAACGGAAACTGATAGTTCGATAAGTTCTCGATTCAGCAGTCTATCTGTGCGCAGGTATGTATGTATGTATGTACCTAGACAATGGATAATATCTCGTGATTTATCGTTAGATGTCCGCAGTAGCAGCGGACGTTCCGGTGCTAGAATCGAAGCGAAATTAGTACGAGAAGTAAAAATGAGGAAAATCCGTCCAACTGGGAGCAATTTCGTTGGTAGAAATCGTCTTATTTACCGCAGTGGGGATATAAGACAAGTCTGGATCGCATAAAGACCAAAGTTGAGCAAACTGTAAACTAGATCGTTCACTTTCATCTCCGTCTCTATTATCTCTGTCATTGTCTTTACGTTTCTATTCTCTGTCTCTCATAGCGGACGGACACGTTCCCGTAATCTGAGAGACGGAAAGTTGATTCTCTGTCTGACCGCATTTAAACAGAGAATGGACTCGAATTAAAAAAAGAGGCTCTTGTCTTTCCACGTGGGAAAAACTGAACAAAGTCTCTCTCTTTTGGTCCAATACACAGTTCCTTTGCTCAGTAATATATTGCACCTTATATTCCAGCCACAATGGGTTAGGAAATTCGCTTTGAACTACTTTAAACATTTTTTTATACGTTCTGGTCGTTCCATCCGGAAATACAAATTTTTTTCAAACCTCTGGTATATTCTGAGGAAGTAGTCTATTGACTCACAATTTCAGCAGCCGATTACCAGCATTTCGAGATATAATTCAAAGTTATTTTGGATTTTACGGATTTCGCGAAAAATCGCTTGGATACGAAATTTTTCGATCTCAAGCCAATTTTTTGTAAACGTAGAGAAAATAAGGGTGCTGCCTGCTCGCAACAATACAGAAGACCGAACTCGTCCCTGTATATTATTGCTTTGTCCCGTTTTAGAATATCCTCTCGAAATCTCAAAAAGTATCGATGAACGAGCGACCTGTACTCTGCGACAACCACTTTTTTGGTTATACGAAGTCTATGAAATTTCAAACAATTTCGAATTATGTCTCAACCCTCTTAAACTTAGGGAAGTTTTGATTACATAATTTCATTGAATGTCTTTTTTTTCAAAATGACTTTACTTCGCGCTGCAGAAGCGAACACGAACGAACACTACTGGTCGTATCTCCTGTATATGTATTTGCGGTCCGAATAACATGGAGGTAACTCTATGCAGATGAAATAGTGAAATCTATACGTATGTACGTGTATAATATAGTATATGAAGCGAAAGTCCGACCGCGGAGCGAGCGGAAATCCGGGGTGAACCTGAAGGCTTGTAAACATTTTGGTGAGCTGTCGAGAACTGGGGGCAATAAATTTCGGTTGGGGAAATGTCATTAAGAAACAATTTAGCGGCTACTGTATAATGTAGGTATACTGTTTACGCCGTATATATGTATACGTTACCCTCGGCGGCGTAATATTCGGAGGAAATAGAATCCACTCAACGGTTTCACGGAATGGGGATGGGAAATTAATTTGCAAATTGCAGCCACCGCAGGGCAGTCGGGCGTCAACGATTGACGATCGAAATGCCTCAATTAGCAGTCTCCATGCTTCAAGAGTTTCGACGTTTACAGATCACTGAGTGGTCTCTCTGTACGGCCTCTTTCTTATATTATGTGTTTACCACGCTCAAAGTGTATCGGATATATTTCAAACACGTACCTCATCGAGTTATTTACATCACTAGATTTCAAAGCTATTACCCCTCCATTCATGGTTTCCCAGAAGTCAAGTCGTCGTCGAGATTTCGACCCTTCTCTCTACCGAATGTCTCATTCGATGAACTCTTTTTAACTTATTCATCGATTTTCTATAACAAAAATTGACTACCTCAACGAGGGTAATCTATAGTAGAAACTACAATAGAGTCCGTGGATATAAGTATAGTTTGAAGACAATCCCCAAAAATGAAGAGACCTGCAAAATTCATAGCAGTGAGTTCGATGAAAGTGTTTGATAACTCGGGCTGTATCCATCGTATCGAAATCAATAAACTTCAACGTTTCTGAAAATTTGTAATGCCTCCGCGCTTGCCGCTAGGTGAAAACTAGGCGCTAGTCTCTCTCGCAATACGAAATAAATAAGTCCAAAATAGGTTGGGACTAGAATACAGCGTTAAGCCATAGTATGTCAATGCTAAGGGAAATAAAAACCGTGTGTCGGATACTACTGCGACCACAAGTTCTCACGCTGTTGTTGTACGTTTGCCATAATCTCATGGCATAAAAAAGCATAAAATTGTGAAAGAAAAAGTGCGATAACTCTCTTTTAGTGAAGGGGTTTATTTTCTGTTGTTTTTTCGGCGTCTACAACGATCGTGATCAGATAATGGTATGGCTGGTTTTGCATGTCGGCGTCGCTTGTCGCGTCGGTACTTATACCTCGACCTTAGACATCCTTCGCGGTTGTCCCAGGAGCCGCGGGGGGTCAACAGGTGTCTGCTGACCCTACTTGGGTAGTTTGTACATCAGTAGCCTTTGTCCTTTGTCCTTGATCCTTTGTTGTTTATCGTATAGGTCGTTGTCTAGACCGAGTAGTGACTGGAAATGAAGAACAAGACGCGGTGGCGTCATAGCCGAAGCAATATAGGATGTATTATACGGGTGTACCGCCATTTTGGACTTTATTCTTCGTCGAAGGGTCGGGTTCGGCTAGGTTATAATATTCCGACGCGTTCCAATATCGAGTTCAAATATCGAACGCGAATGAAATCTAGGGGCAGACTGCTGTGCATGCAGGGGTAGTGAGTGGATTTCAGAACGCGGCATGCCGTGGATATTAAAAAGCTTACGACCACGAGCTCCGAGGCCTCGCTCTTATTCCTTGATTTCTAATTGTTTCCGTAGGGTTCAAACTCCCCTGCGTCTTATTCAGGCCGCCGTTCATTTTCAAATATTAAAACCTTCTCAACGGTTATTCTAAGAGAAAATAAGTCAGAGATACACATCTTCCGCATCCCACACGACTCAAGACTCTTAATCGAATCTCGAGTCAAAAATTCGTCAGATTTTACCAGAAAATTGAACCTCTTGGATCTATCAAAGTTTTGAAGTCGAAGTCATTCGCCTTGCACATCACTTCATGTGGCTAAGCGATCATTGGCGGCATATTCTGTAGAATCTATCGCATTAGGCGTGAATTTGATGCTTCCAGGCCACACCCCAACCAGCCACATGTTGTGAATTGCCCTGTAGCTCGTTATACTAACAGTTCTCGCTCATGGAACAGCTGGTTCACACTGTATGGACACTGTGTTATCATATCGATGTGACTTGTATGTTGTTAGGCATTCGACTCTGTCACCTGGGACTTCTGGCTATAATGTCCTATGGTTAGTAAATCGGATTTCTCCTGATATTGAAATCGTGTTCAGCGTTAGAAAGGATTGTGTTCGAACCACACCGACTATTCCCCTACTACAAATGACT
The DNA here is from genome assembly GCA_963966615.1 of Tenthredo amoena. Classification (NCBI taxonomy): domain Eukaryota; kingdom Metazoa; phylum Arthropoda; class Insecta; order Hymenoptera; family Tenthredinidae; genus Tenthredo; species Tenthredo amoena. Next base: position 24,029,683 of record OZ016482.1, on the reverse strand, counting down.
CCGATTGGCTGTCATGCACGGAGTCATTGACCACTTAGACGTTGATCGAGTTAAATTACTTCATCCTCGACGGAGTGACAACGAGCTGTTGCAGTGTCTCTTCCGTGGCGAAGTCATGCGTCGCCTCCGCACTTTATACTCCCATAATATGCACACCGCTATACGTTTTATGGTCAAACGGCATGTGTGAACGTGGATGCATACATGCATACATAGATTAATGTGTGATAAACGTGCAGTGCGACGAAAACTGTTTTAAATGAACGTTACTTGAAGCGGTTACTTGATATTAACACGATCGTGTTGCCATCAATTTATGCTTCAATCTGAATGTCTTTACTCCTCTTTCAATCGATTGGCAACGTAATGTCCGTTTTGCACAATGCATAGAATATATTTTACCCCGCACCTGTGAATGATTGTTACGAACGGAGAGTGTCCATCCTTTCGTCAACCGTATCAGCATTTATAGCGACCATACGAACGTTCGTATACAAATAAATGAAATCTACCCGATTTACATCCCATAACGTAGTTATGCAGTACTGATTGTCAATTTATGTGACATTATCGACATCACACTGACACATCTTTTTACTACCGTACTAAATCATGGGAACTACATATATATACACTGCATGATCGATCTTGCCTCGAAACTTTTCATAGAGAACTCCAGTCACTGTCAAAGCTTCCACTGTGACACTAATTCCACTATTTTCAGGAATTGCATTAATTTTATTCCGGCTTTGAAGAATTTAACTAAACCAAGTTGGCATAGCAATTCTAGTTCGACGCGTTAAAACCTCGATCCCTTTGTTCTTCAGTTTCGCGAACAGCAATGTAATTCTGTTTTAGTAGAATAATGTCCAATGTGTAAATTCAGAGGTGTAAGTCAGAATCAGCGCTTGCACTTGATTTCGACGATCAATTCATCGACTTTGGATGCATCCGTCAATCAGTTCGCTGAACGTTTCATCAAAAATTAAGGAGCTATGCACGGAAAAAAGGAAACAGCGAAAATCACAGTGTAAACTGCATGAAAAACAGGGCGATCTATTCAATTTTACAGCGCAACACAGTATTTTCCTGTGCACACTGTATTTTAGGCAGTGTATCTCAGTAAATATCGCATTAGTAATTGCTCGAGTCCAACGCGAACTGTGTGCCGCTGTGATTTTCGCTGTTTCTTTTTTTCCGTATGGGTCGAGACCAGAATCATGAAGCTTTTCTGAATCCTGGGATGTATAGAGGTCCAAACTAGAATTTCAGAAGTCTAGTTTGCACCTCGACTTGCTCAAACGGACATAACTCTTACTTCTGGGTGCAAATCAGAATTTCATTACATGCACAACTCTGCCCTCAAATCCTAGTTTGCACCTACAAGTTTTCACTGAGAACTTGTGGGATGAAACTAGAATCTCTATTCCGAATCGGGGAATCGCAGAGAGTGTGTTTTTGATTTTACGTCAATGCAATGAGAAAATACGTAACCTGTGATCTCGAATTGATTTAAACTTCAGTATCACTTGTGATACTATTCTCAAGCATATTGCGAAGGTGGGTTGAGATGCAGATAATGAGATTTAATGATTAGACCCGATGTAGATACATACATGTCAGAGAATTTCAGTATACGGCAGAATTTTTGGCCATGTGTGACACTGAACTACAATACAGTTTTTCTTTCACATTTGAACAACAAGTAGAACAACAAAAAGGGGAACTGTCTGGCCTGTTACGTTGCCAATTAGTAGAATTTCCAACGTCCGACGTATCCCAACTCTAGTTCCGCCATGGTGTAGGAAAATGCTACTCTTCCCCGTTTGCTGCGTCGTCTCCAGTTTCCAATTGGCACAAAAGTCTCAACTTGAGCCACTTAACGTCGACGACACGGCAATTTGAGCGTCGATTAAGCTAACGACGGTCTAAAGCCTCTCTGTCCCTCCTCTCCTTCGCTCTCCTCTCTTATCATTCTCTCTCTCTCTCTTTACTCTCCTGCAGCACAGTCTGCTCGACGCTTTTCGAGATTCAAGCTTCTACATCACCATCTACTCCTTCCTTGCTCCTCGTTCCCTCCTCATCTTCCTCACCCTCTTCTTATTCCACTACGAGGAAGAGCAGCGGAGAGAATAGTCTATATTTGTTTTCGCGCGAGCGCGAGAGTGCGGACCGATGTACCTATTCTAATGACGATTTTAGTTCAGTTTAGTTCACCTCCTTATCCTTGTTAGTCTGTTTATTCCATTCGCTATTAATACACGTATCACTTCAAACATACCGCTCCTCTTCAGTTCACCGAAAGTCATAATTTCTTACTAATCATTCGTGTTTGGAAACTAGTTGAACGCCTTATTTTTTCGCCAGTACTGATCTCGAGGTAAGTCAAATCCGCAATTGTAAGAAAAACACCACTTCAACCCTCATACTATGAAGCTTTGTTTCGCTTTCGTATTGAGGAGTTGGATGCATATAGTGAATTATCACAATTCGAAAGAATTGAGGAAAACGCACTTCGCAGCGATCTTTTTTTCCAGGCATGCTCTGTCACGATACCAACTAGATCTTATAAGTCCACGATTGAGCTGACATGAGTAATTGTGCCCTCTTCGCTCAGATCGCAATAAAGGCTTATTTCCAAGTGTACTTCGATTAACTTTCATAGTAATGCAATACGGGGATATAGGCTCAAGGTGTCCTAATCTTATCCAATTTCTCAATTTATTATTTGTCGTTCGAATCCATTTTGATTATTCAATGATGAAATAAAGTACAAGAATGAGAAAACGAATACGTTTGACCTAATTTTTCGTACAAATCAATCGGAAAAGCTTTACTATTCCCGGGGTGTGCGCAACCGATGGGGTTAGGGGCACGGGGACCGGGTAGGTAGAAAACTTTTCACCGAAGAAGCTTCCGAGCTAGGAAGTTATAATGACGTTAGTAATTGGATCGAGAGGCGTCTGTCTTATCCTCGATGCAGGTACACGTCTCGGCTCATTCATCCACGATCATTATAATAAGGATTGGCCTTTTTCCTGCAGCTGAACCATAGTTCACCAAGATTCAAAGTCGAATTGATAGAGAGCTAAGCTCGAAGTTTAGAAAAAGGTTTCATCTAGTCCAATTTTCGGATATATTTGTCACACGCTTTATTATTCCCATTGTCAGATGAAAATATCGTGTGTCTAATGGGATAAGATCGTATAATTTTTCTTTATGCCGTAATTCGTTTTAAAAATTATGAAAGCCCCTAAATAATTAAAAATTTGAAAACCTGAAAGCGAAAGGTCGTGTGTGTAAGCGGATGAAACCTTCCGCTTCCAGGTTCTTACAACAACAAAAAATTCAATACTCAACAGACGTATATATATCTACTTAGCATACGACCTCCTGCTTTTAAGCTTTACGTTTTTTCAACTCTTACTTTTTTCTTTAAATATTTTCAGCCGGATGCGACCTCCTGCTTTCAATCGTTGAATCAGTCGTCTCTTGTGTTTTTTTTTTTTCAAAAATTTGTATGTTTTTAGTTCTACAAATGACAGAAAGTCGTACGCTGTCGCATTACGACCTTCTGGAATTAGTCGACGTGATTATTCCCCGTTCAGTTTGGTCCGAAAAGTCACATGCGCCAGGACTTACGACGTCCTGCTTTTACTTGGCCAATTTTCAATTTCAACCTTTTCGAAAAATATTTTGTAATTTTTCGCGTGAATATGTAAGACAAAAGCTATACGATCTTCCGATTATAAAAATGCCAAACGGTCGTATAATGGCGTTTACGACTTTACGCCATTAGACACGCGATATCCTATACGTTGACAGTATACACAGCATTTATGTCCCAGCCACTTTCCACGACGTATAACTCTTATACTTCAGTCTCCACTGTTTGTGCAGCTTGTTTATTTACTGGGAAAGTTTGTTCCAAGCATAAGGAACGAAAAATCAGACGAACTAGCAAATATGCAAACGTGTTTCTCTCGGTCGTAACCGATGCTCCAAACTTCTAGTGAGTCTCTAGTCTCTACTGATTCTTGCTAGTTACTTTTTTGATAAAAATTGCCCAGGATTCCTGTGCACTGAGGAGCTATTTTCTCTGCAAACTATACCTTAGGCTGTATCGTTAGATCAGAGAGAAATAGAAAGAGAACGCGTGAGAGAGAGGGAGAGAGAAAAGAGAGATGCTGTGGAGCAGGAAGCCCTTGTTGGCTTCGTTACAGTGATTGCCAAGGGCCATAGTCAGTTTCCGTCCATCTCCGCCGACTGGATTCGCGCCACAGACAGAGTGGCCTGAAGGGTCACCAAGTAATTCAATTAGGAGAACTGCGAAAGCTCGTGAGGTCGCAAACCCAGCAGATAGAATAGTTCTATGGCTAACGTTGGGATGGTTTACGAGAAACTGTGATAGGTACCTGTCGGAGAGATCGCGGGGCAAGGTTGGCACCTCGGATGAAAATTGATAAAATTTAAGTTTTTGTTCTTTTTTTTCCCTCGAAAATTTTTCTTTTCTTCGTAATTTTACTTTTAAACAAAAAATTTGTCAGATTTGAATTACGGCTAGTTTTTTTTTTATAGTTGAAGTGGCTCAAATTTCTTAATAATTTGAAATGTTTATCGTACGTCGACCGATTCGTAATCGAAATGACTTTGGTTAGGAAGAGGAGCGATTCAATCGTCTCAATTCATTTTCCGCGACTTCGATTACATCGGCAATTTGGTAAAGAGATTTGCTAACGGATAGAGCGAATAATAGATCTGGGTAATGTGTATCGTTAAAAGCATTGGGGACTGGTTTTCATTACGCGTTATTAGCTCGATCGCGAAAAGTTTTAAAACACCTCGTAGTACAGCAGACACGGCAATTTAATCCCGTTACTCACAATCAGTAATCATTTACGACCAATTCATTATTGGACCCGTTATATAGGAACGACCCCAATTTTGAATTCGACTACGGAGTTGTATTTCTTCTTTTTTTTTTCTTTTTATTCCTTCACCTCGTTTCGTTTTCTAAAAATATTCCACCATCGGGTACAAATCCAAGTTTCAATTATCGCGTAATTGGTTCGCGGTTTTTCTTCTCGTTTTCAATCTATGAAGTAGGTATACAAAGAAATTCATACCGTATTTTACCAGTCAACCTTTTCAAACGAAATCACATCAATCGAGTTTGAAATGAATTATCCAATACCGATTATCAATTGGACTTATATTACCATAAATTTTATCGCATGTACGAATCCTCACTATGAAATTACAGGCTTAATCGATTATCGTAAAAAGACCGATATACTATGTAATATACAGGCACGGAAATTGTCCAGTCGAAGCGCGAATTAATCATTCGTGTCTGAATCTCTTGATATATGATTACTTCACTTCCCATATGGACAAAATGTCGCCCATACCTATAATTACGAATCAATACGTCAGATCGGGAAAATTCATTTCGAGAGTACATAAACTATTAAATATGTTGGCCGAATCACATTCTCCTTGATCGTTATATATGGTCTGTAATAGCTGATTGATTAGAGTTCGAAAAAAAACAACGGATCAAATTTTTGTAATTTTTTTTTTTACTTTTTTTACGTTTCTGGTTTTTATCGTGAACTGCTTATCGTTATTGCTATCTGCTTTCAAGTGATCGACTTATCGCTCGTTTACCCCACCGTGTGGTTTTTTATTACTTATTTTTACCTTTTTAGTAACGCTTTTTATGTTTCGTATCTTTAACAAATCGCTGAAACGGTGACACGATTTGGGAAATTCAGATCCCTGATCTGTTCGGTCGGTCTGATCCTAAAATAGTTATAGTGGGTCATAAGGGCGCCGCGTGCCCAGACACACGCTAATCGCGTGAACCCAGCTAAGCCAAGATCGCGGATCTAATGTGACGCGTTACTTACATACGCACGCACGCACGCACGGACGCACGCACGCACGCACGTAGTTACGATTAGCTAAAATGATCCAACACCCAATGACGCACTTCTCACTTCGTACATAAATTAAATCAAAAATTTGTCCAAAAAATTGCATAAAATTATTAATATCGCGTGTCTAATGGCGTAAGGTCGTATCATTTTTTCTTCACGCCGTAATTCGCTATAAAAATAATGGAAACGCGTGAATAATTCGAAATTAAGAATTTGAAAATCTGAACCTTTGATTTCAAAACTGTCAAACGGTCGTATAATAACGTTTACCTTTTTATGCCATTGGACACGCGATCTGATTTAATCGACATTTTTAAATTTCGTTCAAAAATCGTATCCTCGTTCCCGTTAATATCTGTTGCAAAAACTTTTCGCCAAGTACAATATTGTCGTCATTACCCACAAAAAATCTACCAACAAAAATTCGTCCTTGACAAAAGTGGTTCTATAAACATGTATACCTACTTACAAAAGGATTCAAATCAGAAACAATTGCCAAGCACATGTCTTCTGTACAATAAATTTTTACAACAGAAAACCAGAAAATTAAATAACAGGAAAAAAATTAGGAAAAAAAAATTTAGGAAGTGGTAGGTACTTGCGGGCCAGATATGGGTATAAGTAAAATATTCACTTGGGACTATAGTTTGTTCGATATACATATATTGCTATAATGGCCTGCCAAGTACCACTTCTTAAGTCTTTTTTCTGTCAATTATCAAAAGCCAATCTAGTGAGCGAGCGTAGCGAGTGAGCGAGCACAGGGCTATTTAATTTTCTGTTTTTCCGTTGTACTATTATACAGAAGACATGTGCTTGGCAATTGTATCTGATTTCAACCCTTTCCTAAGTATACATGTTTAATGTTTATAGTACTACTTTTGATAGGGACGAATTTTCGTCGATAGATTTGTTGCGGGTAATGACGACATTATTGTACTTGGCGAAAGGTTTTTGCATCAGAGATGCTTTTCATAGGGGATATCACTGCTTTTTATACAATTTTGTTGAGCCACCTAATAATAAATTGTGCTCGCTCGCTAGGCTCGCTCGGGTGACAGCATTCCGCCAATTGTTTCTATGAGTATCTCAATGCATGTAAGGTGAAGCATTTTATATCATCTAAATCCCTCTATAGGCAGTTATGTTAAATGCGGTAGTATAATATTGAAGATAACAAGTAAAACAATGAAACATTCTCGATCTTATGTTTGCAGCGTCGACAAGAACGCCATCTGACAACTGATGTCGAGTACTTATACCTCTGCTGTCTAGTGGTGGCCACTCTTTCCTAATTTTTATACGCATAGATTCAAAGTTTGTTAAGGAGGTGAAGACTAAAAAATATTTGGCTACTTTCCGCTAGGATATAAGCCGTAACTGGAAAAGAAGAAGAACTAAAAAATATTCAGATGAAACGGGTACTCGGAAATTAAAAATAATCATATCTCAGCTCTCCGTGCACTGATTCGATCGAAATTAGGCTCAAATGAAAGCGCCTTGTGCCCACATTCTGAGATAAATATTTCAATCTATCGGATATAGCGAGGCGAAAGGAATGAGGAAAATTCTGTCTCCGCAACTCCCCGTTTAGCTCCCGTTCAGGTAAATAGACTCGTCGAGTTTCGCGCGGCGGACATACCTTTGACATTTTTTTATTTTCTTTATTGTACTTGGCGCGAGACTCTACCGATCCTCTTGATGTTGCGGTAACAAGAATAAGCGGTAATATTCAAACTCGACAACAGAACGTACCATAGAAATAGATACTTTTTACAACGAGAAATATACCATTTATTTGAGCCTTATTCTCTACGCAGCGGTATAAAAAAAACAATAACACGTCGGTCGGCTAGCGAGCGCCTCAGAAGCGACACAAAGCAAGCTATACTATTTTCCAGGTTACGTATCACCGAGCGATACGATACGATACTCAGGCAAATTATTTGTTGCCGATATACGACTGCAGCAGTACGCTAGCGGTATTAATACCGATTTTAGGCAATGTAAGGTCTCAATAAATGATTACGACTGATCTGTGCAAGTATAGGACTAAATTATCTACTGGATTCGCAATAATGCGGAATATTACTTATCTCAGTTTAATCAAAAGCGGTAAAATAAGCAAGCAACAAGCTATTAAATAATAAGCATCCAGCGATAATCGGAAAAGCAGAACTATCTGAAATCGATAAGAGAAACTGGCCTCGGCCAGTCACGAAGTCATTTCGCTGATTTTCTTCGAAGAAAATGACTAATCACGTGGCTCGTAGGCTGCACGCTCCACAAAAGCTACGATATTGCGGAAAATCCAGCGAGACCTCATGGCTTTACAAACAGATAGAGCAAAGAAACCTTACCTTTCCGAAGACGTGGATTCGCCGCTTACAACTACGCCTCAACAGCGGTAATAATAACAATGAAACTTAATAACTTGGCGGGAGGTAACAAAATAACGAAAACTTAACACTAAGCGATACAGATTGATAAGCGAGAGAAATTTTACACACGTCTATTGTCTTCGATAGCTAAACGTAGAAGTGACGAGTTTCAGCAGGAATAGCAGGATTTCGACGGTCTCCTCGCTGCCCCTTGAACCTAGGGGGTGGGGAACCTATGAGGTACATCTCATTAGCCGATTGGTTCTCTAACCAATATTTTCGTACGAACGACTCGTCAGCCGTTTCGTACGAAGCGTCATCTTGTTGCGTGCCATCAGGCGTAGGGCTCCGCGCTTCTCGGCGGTAACTCAGCCGTCCTTCGAGACTGGTGTTGCGGGATGACGTTGGGAATGTGTGACCTTAGCTTTTACGTAGCGGTACCGACGCGACGGTACCGTCCATGCGTTACTAATCTCTCCAGGGATTGCTTCACAGCGGTAGAGTCACACGAATACGACCTCGCTGCAGCCTCCTGACAAGATCTGGGTGTTCGCCTTCCCTCCTGATGGTGCGGTACTACCCTCGGTACTTTCTGGTTGGCGATATTTGCGGTCATCTCAGCAGCGAAAGTTCTCGAAGCGGTAGTTGATCTATTCGCGAGGTTGAGATGCGCTCTACCTCTCTCTCGCGGTATCATTAATGTACAAAAATTCGCCGGAAAGGCAACTTTGACGGCAGAAATTCTGCAACGTCACGGTACACCGAATCGCGGCTTTACGGTTCAAATCTACATTTTGACGCCCGGAGCCCTGCAACTCCTAAGAGTTTAATTATTTACTCGAGATAATTGAGTGGTGGGAAAATGGATACCCGCTCTTCCGTCCCGCCAGGGCGAGGGTTTTCATAAAATATGTCGCTTCAATTTTTTGCAACGAATGAGTGCCGGAGATTTTACGTATTCACTACCCTCTGCAGATTTAATTAATTTTACCTTTTTGTTTTATTTATTTATATTTTTTTTTTAAATTCTTCCATATAATTTTCAGATGAGGGAAAAGCTGCGCTTTATCGTTTCGCTCGTCCGCTTTATGTTTTCATAAACCTTCATACCTCTATCTTCATTCTTCATATTTTGCTCGGTTTTTTATTTATTTTTTTTTGTTTATTTTTTTTTATAGTACATTTCAAATTATGTCGATATATGCTCCACGACTTTCCAAGACACGAACGTATTTTTCATCTGCATATCTTCTCTCTCCCGTATTCGATGTAGGTATATGCGGGATTCTTCAAATTAGAAATACCTATCGCAGCTATTCCTTCCGACTCTATAGGGATAGTATATTAGCTCTCTCCTATTCTCGTCGCGATTTCAAAGGCCCCCATGTTTCTCAAGGTCCGATGTCAGTATACAAACGAGTATAAGGGGATGAACGGCAAATTTCTATCAGGTATTCGAAAATATTCGTTTCATAAATTTTCACCGCGTTTACCTGACAGCACCTACGTCAAATCTACGTTCCACTGACACCATAATACGCCTATTAAATATCAGCAGCACAACGACGCTCTCATACCAGTGCAGGCCAGAGCGGCAGTCAAGCAACAGAGGCCGGAGGCCAGAGACCAGAGACCAGAGGCCAGAGGCCAGAGACCCGAAGTCAGAGAGCAAGGGCCACAGTTGAAGGGCTAATGGCTACGTTCCCTTGGTATTAGGCTGTGGTTTGAACCCTGCAGAGATTCTCCATACATAAGTGGTGCGGGGGAGTCCGGATTCCGGTTTGGGGTAGTTAGCGACTGATTTATTTATGCAATTTAGTCCTGAGTTTAGAAAAAGTTTGCAGATCCGTTTTTCTCTGTCATATCCAAAACTCCCTAATTCTGCAGGCGGCTGTGGAACTTTTATTTCTATGTACAGTTCAAGAGTTAGTAAAAACGGTATTTTTTACGGTACTTCACATCACCTCGGAAATCCATGTGGTTAGCGAGAATACGAGGAGTCAATTATACGTCAATTCTCATGCACCTACGTCAGATTTGAAAAATTCAAGATTTCACGGATTTCAAAAGATTTCGAAAGGTTCTGAAAGATTGCAAATTATCTGAAAATATTGCGAAAGTTTAAAGGTTTCAGAGATTTCATGAGATATTAGAGATTTCAAAGAATTTCAAGAAATTTCGAACGATTTCGAAAAATGTCACGATATTTCAAAGAATCGAAAGATATTCGAGACTTAAAAAAAATTCCACAAGCTTCGCGGAGGAGTGTATACACAAGATTTCGTAAATGATTAACTCAAATACGATCAAGTTATACACACGTGAAGAATATTGTTTGTCATTAAAAAATGAAAAGTTCAATTATTTTCTCGTAGTAGCAGACGTTAAATCGTTGTCTTTTTCTCCAAAACATAAGTTGAAGAAAATAATTGAGGCAATTTATGGCAGAGAGAGTTCAGTCTGTGCGATCATAGGAGAACGGATAAAATCGCAAAATTATTTCACGTCTTGTTTAATTCGAGTTCGGAGCACAGACAATCATGAACATCAGGGATTTATGGAAACTCCGATAAGGGCAGAGATAGATCCCTCAACTAAATTGGTGGGTGTAAGTTCGGATTTCTCAGTGGGGAATAATAAACTCCCGGAAAAGTTTAGTCTGGATTTAAGACACGCCTGAGACGCGGTACCTTCATATATATATAGCATATAAGTTGAATGTGGTTGCCAAAGATCGGAAATCGGTATCCCATTATTTTTCTCCGTCTGTATGCGCGACGATATGTAATATAATTATTGCCGTCGTATGAAATTATACGAACGGTGTGATGTCAGAATACAAAAGATCGGTATCGACAGAAAGTATTCGTCGTATTGGATCTGCAGCTATGTGAAGAATTATTTTACTATTATACGGAAACGGAGCCAAGCGAGCGAACGAACGAACGTCTTTTGAACGCCGGAATTCCGAAGATCTAGCTTCTATACTCGGTGGATGGATATTGAACTCTGCACAAGAGCCAAACTATTTCCATTGTCTATTGTACGAGATGCCCAAAGTTTTACTCTACTAAGTTATACCTAGACGTAGATATAGTATAGCATATAGGTATATACCTTTAGCACGGGATCCTTCCACCGAAAGATTCCAAGTTTCTGGACTATCGAACGATTACAAGTTTATCTACGAACATCTTATGTATTATTATATGTGTACCGACATGATACATCGCTTTCCGTTTGGATTCCAAGATTCTGTTGCTAGATTTACGCATTTTTCTTGCTTGAACATTAACGAGGTTCAATTTTTTATCGAAAATGAAACCTGATTGAGAATTCCTACGCCATTTTCTCGTGAACTCGAATTATTTCGATAAAATTCAAAGACCATGAATCCCTAAGGATGTGAAAAACTGACCACAGCTTATTCCGAGGGTGATACGAACAAGAAATAGCTCCGCTACCTCCGTCATCGATGTATTGGTACAAACGACGCGTCATGTTGTTGGGATATCACGTATCTGAAGTTCCGGACGTTCATTTGTACGTAAATTTCAAAAGGCTTGGGTCAAAATTGAACCTCAATTCCTACAAGCGTCAACGATAGCCCTCGGTTATCGGAAGGCACCCCTTTAATCACTACATAACCTGAAAATACTTGAACCTTTTTAAATCTTCGTTCAAATACCCAAACGTTCGGAACTTCAGGCCCGTGGGATATCAACAACTCGTTATATTAATAACCTTTACTACTTCATTCATGAATATGGAATTCGTCAATTTCTCCGCATCATTATTTCAGCTGGTCGTAATCCTGTCGTTGCCGAAGGCCTAGCGCGTTGTACACAACTTTTTTTATACAGTTTTTTATCAAAAATTGTGGCTTCTCTCCTGATTTTTATGAAGTATCGTCATCGACGGCGTGCCAAAAGTGGCGCTGAATTATCTAAATTCCTCGATCACTCTAGAATAAAGGTGTTTGTCTTCGTAACGGATCCCCGAAGGCTGAAATCAATGTACGAAGAAGTAGTTCCATGGTCGGACATGGCTGGAAAATATCATCGTGAAATACACAATTTTTGTATGTCATTCAAAAAAATCAAAATGGGTGGTTTTCTTTTAGTCTGAAAGATTCAGAAGTTTGAATAACGGTTTGTAGAAAAAAATCTGATGAAAATGTAAACGACTGGGTCTATTTTGAATCGTGCAGGCTTCTGCGGACCGAAATTCCGAATCAACTAGGTATCAAGCGATTTTTCCTACTTTTGAGTTAGAATTTATTTTCAAATAATCTCAACTATCGAAGTAGTGATCGGAACGTGATGATTTTTTCATGAAATTGTGCGGAATTCGATAATCTTTCGGAAATTCTAAATTTACCGAAATCGGCGTATAATTAACCGAGTTAATCAAGATAAAGTCGAAAAAATAGAAAATATTCAATTTACTCAGAAAGCGTTTCTTTTCTTTTTTATTCCGATTGCACAGGTTTCAGCACAACCGAAGACGTGCCTTTAACATCTAGTCAAGACATGCTAACTATTACAGACTCAGAAATTCACTACAGTCCAGAAAGCAGTATGATAAATTCCCTCAAAGCTTTGATGGTTTTGGCGAATAGTTTCAACGAGGTGGCGGGCTGATTCTCAGCGTTCGTTCAATTCCTGGCAAACTTTCGTAAACAATATGAATCGAAATTTGGAAACTCGTATTCTACCGGAGCCAGCCTGTAGATCTGATAAACTGATAAATGCCAACTAGTATAATAACCGGCACTGCGAGTGATTGACCGTCCTTTATCGTCTCCTTCGGTCTTTCGGACATTCGATATCCTATTGTGAGAAAATTGCAGCACTAAAGGGGGCAGCCTCTCTCAAAGGCTCTCCGCGGAAGATGGACATTCCGTAATCGCGTGGATAGGTAGTCAAATTACGAAAATTCTTCCGTGTCCTTGACGATAAGGGGTTGGCGATAGCCGGTAGGGTTTACTGTTTTACTCCGCTTCTCCTTTATATCTCTTATACTATATTTTATATTCTCCCTATTCATTCCTCTCCTAGCTTCTTCACCCATTTTATCAACGATTCTGCAGAAAGCAAGCCAGCCACCACGTTTGCCGACGATTCTTCTCTCCCCAAGCTTTGTGGGCTTTCCTAAACTCTTTTCTGCCCAGTCATCTGAAATCAAACTTTGTACCCTCAAAGCAATCCAACTAAAGGACACGCTCGTATAACGAGGTTCCAATTTTTTGTTTCCACATTTTCATTCTCCTCCTCATATCGTAGGTCTGTGCTGCAGAGATTGATTGGAAATTTACTTTTTTTTTACAAATATCTCCTCTACCTTGATATTTTGTCTCGTTCTTGTTTTCGCTGCGTGAGGCGTGCTTCGTCATATATATTTAAGCGTTGAGGCCGAGTATTGGATGAGACTTTTCGTCACAGTCGGGACTAGATCCAATTTCGTTCGAAAACCCGTTGAAATTTAAGTTCAGGTATAGAAGTGGTAAACGTGAGTTTGAGTGGAATTGGTGGCGACGGTCGTTTCGATGGAGATTGAAATGGAAAGGTACTTTTCAGGATCTCTTTGTAGACAGGTTCTCGAGCTAAAGAATCTGCGGCCGCGCTTAACGCTGAAAAAAGTACCCGGGGTCTTTGGGTCGTGACTCAAATAATTGTTTTTCAATTCCAGCTCCTTCCCTCTATATACGCAGAAGTAATCGTCTTAATAAAAGCGAGGTCGAACAATGAGGAAAATATAAAAGAGGGAGAGAGAGAGGAAGAGAGAGAGAGAGAGAAAAAGAAGACAGGGAATCAGCCGAGGAAAACATCTTCAATTATTTCTGTATTTTCGTACACCATATTTTGCGTCTTTCAAATATTTAATCCCATAGACCCTGAAAATTAAGAATAAGTCGAGGATGTCAAGAATTATTGATTGTCCAACTAAAGATCAGAGAAATTTCAAGGCAGAAACGTTCTCGGCATGATCGTTCATGAAAAAAATTACGGTTGATAAGGTTTCGGGAAAAGAAGGAAGCCTAACGAATATACATTTGTTTTTATATCTGTATTTCGAAGTATACATGTATCTACAAATTTCGAATGGAAAATACGACTTATGCCTTTATTCGGTGTTGGTACAAAAATACATGTTTCAAATAAATAGAGTCAGGTGGGGTAAATTTGATCGACCTTTCGCAATTTGACAGACGTACGTATCAGGACAGAGATCGCAGAATTGACCGTACGTAGTAAGTACAGGTTTTATTGAAAACAGACGACGTATGAGATCCCCTCTTATTTATTGCAAATATTTTTGGTGATTGTATTTTTGCATTTATAGATTATAAATTAGTGTAGTAAAAATCCGAAAGCAGAAAAAGAAAAAAAAAGAAGACGAATCTTTTCGACTGGAAAACTTTCAGTGCCTAACTTTTCCACATTTTTGCATAGTTTTACAATTTCAGAGACAAGGGAAAAGAAAACAAAAACTAGAATTTTTTCGACTGGAAAATCTGAAACTGGAAAATTCCTTTCGATGTTTACCAAGCAGCCTTCATTCTATACATTCACAACCGAAAAAATGTGCAAAAATCAAAATCGCTCTGAAATCAATTTTGTGACTGATTTCATAAAAGGTAAAGAAATGATTTCCTGAGTGAATAGCGTATATATATTAACTGAAAATGTTACTTTTTTAAGAAATAGAATCTAGAAAACCGAATACAGTATTATACTTTCGAGTTTGCACACGGGATCATTCTGACCCCGCAATTTCTCTATAAAACGGAGCATTGCTTCGCGCAACTTCGACTTCGAGCGCGTTTTCTGATAGCTCGGCCGTTTATTTTTGAAATTCCAACTATACGGCCTGACGGTTGAATAAATTTGCTACAAAAAACGTCTGAAAATTTTTCACCAAAAATTGCATAGTCTTCGAGATATTTCAAGTCGAAAATCGCTCGGGGTAAATTTCACCCCATACCTATGCACTCGGCGGGTCGACTATAGCTCCGATAATTTTATTCCTACGTTGTTTCAGTCGGCGTATCAAACTTTCATAAACAAACGCTAAACGCGATCGGGTGGAATTATAAAAACTGACCGATAGCGTGACGATGTCAATAAAACCATTCGCAATACGCGAGAAAAGAAAATTCTCGTAGAAAGTACACCTGCTCGTAACCGTAACCATAACCGTAACCCTAACCCATCGGTTTACGCCGGTCCTAATACCGCCCGCGCCAGTGTCCTACGGTTCCACATAGAAGACGCACAGGACTGAAAGATAGGTAGGCAGCAATATAGTACAGTATAGTTAGACGCGAGAGCGGGAAAAGCAGCAGGCAGGTAGGTAAAAGCAGCGGGAGGCGAAAGGCCTCTGGATTATTGGCACATGCGCTTCTGCGCGCGGGGGTCGGACAAAAGTGGACTGCCAGAGGTGGTGGTAGAGCGCGGCATGTCAAAGGAGTAGATTCGCACCGGTCGACAGTTGCACCGCGTGATTCTTGCCGAACTACAGCGCAGCGCATATATATATATATGTATGCAAGGGACTGCGCGGTAGCTGCGATCTGTCGTATTACGGATTACGCCCGGGGCTGCGATATCTTCCCTCGTCAGTCGTACGTCTGACTGTTTTTGTGTCTCGCTTTATCGGCGTGAAAATTTCTTTAACTTCAGTAATTTCTTTTCTGTTTTTTCTTTTTTTTCTTTTTTTTTCATTCTTCTTTTTAATATCTGTGCCTTTTTGTCTCGTAAAAGTTTTATAGGGAGGATGTCATATCGTGTCAAGGGTGAATGAATTTATTCGGGGTTGATCCGCAGGTAATCCTATACCTACACACCGAGGACAGTGTCAAAGAGTGATCATTTGACCGGAATTGGAAAGGGGATATTATAAGTGAGGAAAACATTTTTCGTTTTTGTTCTTGTTCTTTTCCTTTTCGTTTATTTATTCATCCACGTGGACGCAGCTCGCCGAAGCTTAATATCCAGCCTCTAATTTGTCGCTTCATCTTTCCGTATGATATTTACTAGTGACACGTTATTTGGGAACGGGAAGTTTTCAACCCCGTTAGCAAATAACGGGAAATATGTATTCATAGTACCTCCCGTAGTATTCGGTAAATGAACGAACTTTGACTAGGGTCTGGGTATACACTTTGGAAATAGTTTTCTTCAAATCACCGCGACGACGTTATGAAAGTATATTTTATTCATTCGGATTTTTCACAGCCGATTTCTCGTATCTTGAGACGCGATTCAAAATTATTTTTAGATTTTATGAACATCGCCTTAGATAGATTAATTGCACTGATAATGAATCGATTTTCGTATGGCAGAGGTCGTATCGTTCATCGAAACTTCGCTAAATTTGACGAGGATATTGTACATTGATTTAAATTTGGGACGAACGAATGATATTCGATGAATTTCACTTTTAGATACGGAATTTTTTCATTTTACGGTATTCCCTCCAAATTTGATAACCACTTTTTCTTCGGTGGACTCGATCTATGCAAGGCGAAGTCAATCAAATCTCAGATATTTGGAAATATGTCTGAAAATCGAAGTAATATACGATGTGGAAGAACCGAGTCCGTGGAATATTTCTTCAAATTGTACCGGTGAAAAATATTCATGCAAATCGAAGTGGAACTGACTTTGATCTACTTCGATGAGTATAGAGATACGTGCTTTGAGAAATCGTACCGGTTGAATGAAAAATCACTTTTTTTTTTTCGTCAATGTATGTATTCAACCCTTGCGGAACTTTGAGAAATTTGATTTTGATGAAAAATTACAGTCACTAAGATCGGTTAAGAATTTCTCGACATTTGGGACGGTTTCATATGGTAATCGCGATTTCAGGCCAACTAAAGCTCCGGAAAATAAATTCAAAATACTTTTGTAGTCTTTAAGGCCAAATGGATCAAAAACAAAAATCTAATTGGGTTGAGTATGAATTTTTCTTCATTTTTTTGGGGTATTCGATAAAGTGTGTGTTTGTTTTTTTCTTTGGCTACTCAGTACTGAGGTTCAAATCCCAAAATTCATCCCATCGAACGATAGTAGGTACCGATAAGTAACTTCTGTGTAAATTTTAATTCGAAACGTGAAACGGTCTTGAAGTAATCATAATCACTGCGTCCGAAGGCGTCTTTTTATTCCCAAATTTTTTTTTTAAATCATGAATCCATACTCGAGTATAGTTCAAAATGAATTTGTAGCACACGAAGCTACGAGATGATTCGAGAACCAAATATTTATAAAGAATAATTTCCGAAGTTTCTTTACTCTCAAAGAGGCCAATACCCGTTATATAAATGACTTTACGAACACCGTAGAATGATTTGTAATATGAGAAGGCACGTGATCTGATTTCAAAAAGCCACATTAATCTCTCCAATCGATATCCACAAATGAGGTAGTAAAGTTTAAACTAAAGAACTCTCAATTTTTGAAGCAAGGGGCTTTTTGAACACCCCAATATATCTGAAATGTAATCAAAATGCTCCTCGCACCGCAGATTTTAAGTTTGTCGATTCAAACTTTTCCAGCTCATTTTTAGATGTAATCCAAAGAGATTGACGGAGTTTTCTTAAATTCGGAAGCTTCATTTTCATAGTACGAATTATCTTTCGATTTAGATGAAATCGTCTGTGTAAGTTTCCCTTTTTTATTTTCCGAGGTCAATTTCGTTTATTATTAAAAAACGAAACGAAATGAAATGAGCATCGATGTGCACGTAGGTCCAGGATCTTCTTTGTAGCATAAAACACCAAGCATGGACAGAATTATCAATTTTGGTCGAAAATATGAAAACGGATAAACGTGTTGGAGTTTTGTTTGATGCAATTCTCTCTTTAACGGGTCTTTGCATTATTTTGTTTCAGGAATTCAGTAAAGGGATGGTAATGAAAAAACGAGCCGGACGAGTGTCATTTTCATCTAGAGATTCGACATATCGCAGAGGGTCGAACGAGTAATTATCATACGTCTGTACGGAAGAAGGATAAGCAGAAAGGCGGGAGAAATAAAATTTAGACAGAGAGAGAGAGAGAAAGAGAGAGAAAGAGGGAAGGGAGATTGAATTTGACGTCGAGAATACTCGAGGGAAACTAACGGGATTTGAATCATCGGTGCACAGCAGCCCGAATCCACGCCTCAAATGAATTTCGAATGAAAATGTAATCTCTGGGCGACGAACGGGCGTAATTGGGAACCCGGACTCTATCAATTATCGGGGAAAACAAAACCCCGGAATTTCGAAGGACCGTCGACCGATTGCTGACATGGTTTAAGCCGCTTTAACGAGCCGCAGATTCGGCATCGCTGCGAATTTTCGCATTCCAAAAAAGACGAATAAATAGGGAAGCATAATAGAAGAACGATTTTTGTGGAAAATCAAAATTCGGTCGCATGTTCACTAGCTGGATTTTTCCTGCTCCGGTAGCGCGTAGATTTTCGGTTCTTTACTTAGGAACGAATTTGATGAAGCCGGGATAAGAGAAATAATACGATAAATATGTACAAAATGCTCAGACGCGGTTCGGGGCGAACCTTTGCCCTCTGCGGCATAGTAATCTCCCTTTTGCTATGCATTTACTACGTGAGCCAAGCCCAGACTCCACCGTCCGGACCTACGAACGTTTTGAACGAGGGACTCCGCTACGACAGAAGCCTGACCTCCGTGTCTCCGGATTCTAGCGAACTTCCAGACTCCAAGGTATCCTCGGATAATTGTCCGGTCATCGTCCCCAGAGAAACGGACATTGACACCCAGGACGTATTCAAGAAATTCGACTTTCAGGTGAGTTGAGGAGAAAAAATTCACCATTTCTTACAGATTTAGGGAAATTCGGGCTGAAAGTCATCCCTCTTCCGTGTTTGTATTTTTTATTTATTTACTTTTTTTTTTGCTATATAGAAAAGAAAACGATTTTTAGCCGAATCGGGGCTTAACTGATCGCGCGGGTTTTATCGAGGGTGAAGATAAAAATGAAGAAATAATAAAACAATATCGGAAAACGGGTCAGCGAGGAATAAAAATATTTTAGAAGCAACAGCTGAACGTGTTAAAAAAGTTACTCCCGCATTTTATTCGTCATGGTTCACTTCCGGGATACATGACCGAGAGACACTCTCGTTCCCGGATGATTGGAGCGTACCGTCTGGCGTCTGACGTGCGCTGAAGTACCTATTCGTATATAGGTACACGTTGTACTACTTACTCGGGGGGCGAGCGACTCACGTTGGGGTGAATTTCAGCGACGGGGTATTGTGCTCGTCCGTCGTTCATAGACAAAGAGGAAGAGGGGAGTCGATATGACGTATACGAGAATAGGAAGAGAAAAAAAGGAATAGGAAAAAATAGAAGAAAAGAAAATAAAATGAATATATTTTTCCCTCTTTTATTTATTTTTTATTTTTTTTCATATTCATCGTCGATGAAATTCATTTTTATTTACTTTCCCCCGGATTCGATTTAGTTCGTTAAATCAGTGTGATTCGAAGTCTGTCTTTTGAAGACTCGAAGTTTTTCTGTGATCAAAGAGCTAGGGGATCAGATTTTATTTCATTTTTGCCACGTCTCTCTCCGCACGACTTTACCAATTTCACGGTTTAACGTTAATTGGGATTATTGTGAGTGGATTCTATCGGGATTGGGATTTGTTGATTTTTGCAATCTTGACGAGGGCAATATTGGACGTAATACGCGTTAGGGTATGCCTCGAAAAATCTTGACAATTTTTTTCCCACACCCTCCACCCGAAAAATCTGTAATTCCTTTCAGTCTGATCATTTCAGGCTGATATAATTCAGGAGTTGGATGCGATTAGGGCATATAGTGAGTTTTATCATGTTTCTAGATAATCCAGAGAAAACAATCCAGCAAATTGCGTAACAACTATATATTTTGCTATTCGGAATCAGTCTAGCCATCCAAGTGTAATTAATTATCTCATTTCGAGTTGTTCTTCGGACTCGAGTGGATGTGTTACGGTTTTGTGAATCCTTCTTAAAATTAATGCAACTGAGGCATATATTTCAAGCTCGAGGTACTCAGATTGCATCCGACTCTTGAATTCCTGAGTGTCGCGTTGTGTTGTTAAAAATTTTTAAAGCTCGGAACTTTCCGCTTTCGAACAATTCTTTCGATTCCTTTTTGAATGCTTTTTTTTTTAGAAACATCCGAAAATCGTCATTGTAAGCGAGAAGTATCGAGCTTTTTATTTCATCCTCTCGAATACCTCGCCGGATTTCTGTTCTTCTTCGTAAAGTTATAAGCGAGATTGAACAAAAAATTTGTCGACTTAGGCACGTCTCAAACTTTTATTCCAAAAGCTCAAAATCTCAGAGATTCAATGTTAGACTAAAAAGAACAGAAATGAGGTGCTATCCGAGAACACGAATGGAGAAGAGAAAAAGAAAAAGAAAAAGAAAAAGAAAAAGAAAAAGAAAAAGAAAAAGAAAAAGAGAAGCAAAAAAAATTCGTCGAAAGTGTAACACCCCCTTGTCACGAATGACGAATAAATTTTTAGCGAGGTAGGTACCCAGCTATACATATACCGTTAGTTTAGCTCGCCACGTTTTCACCCGTGTTCTACACTCTGACGCGCCTTATTTCAGCCTCGTAAAAGTTCGTCGTTATTGAACATTTTCTTGAATTCTCTATGGTATATAGGTACGTACAGCAGCTACGTGGACGATTATTTATTCATTGTCGAGGGTTATTTTTTATTTTATTTGATTTTATTTCACCTTTTCTTGTACCGAAGCTGGAAACAACAATTCCACGTCATGTGCAGATTTTTTTAAACTTCAAAATCGAACGTGACTGGTATGAAAAATCGTCGTTTATATTCAGCGGATATACAAGTTTCGTATAGAAATCGTTGTGAAAACCGTAAGGGCGTTTTGTACAAAGGCAGGGTAACTCCGCGTACAGGGATCCGAAAATCTCAAGTTGGAAAGAAAAGATATGCCTGTCCAGAGTTTGTCTTCGGGAGAAGCTGTTTGTCAGTGACTACTGGGGTCCCATGTGCTTGTTCAATGGAGTCGGGTCGGTCTGCAATTAGTTAGTTGGAAATTAGTGTCGATGGGCGGAGGAGGAGAAGAGAGCCGTCTTTGCAAATAGCTACGGTATACCGCTGACCCTAATTTGTCAAGTTTGTACGAAAAAGTATCCCGGAATTTTAGCTCTGCTAGCGAAGTGCCGATGCCTGCCACCGGCTGGTGGAGCAAAACGATTCTAATGGCGCCAACTGATCGCGAAACGAAACTTTCGCGCCCCTAATTTTGTAGGATAGTTTAATCTTCCTACCACTGACACTAATTGATCGTCGCGTCGGCGTCGTTTGAATTTCTTGAGAAAATGAACAATGTGCAAATTAGTGTAATAACACTCGACAGTTTGCTAAGAGAACGAGCATTTGCCATTTTGTCTTTCTTTATTGTCGAATTGAATTGTCAGAGGGATAATTCGACGTATTTTGTTAGCAGAAAGTCACAAAACTAGAAGAAGAAAATAGAAAATAAAGAATGATGACTTTAATCGGAGAATTAGTTACACACACGTAACTGAAACTGCAAAGCTTTAACCGTAATTTCGCACTACGAGTTTTCTTCGAAGTTCATTCTGTAATGGGGGTTCAAGATTGTTCTCGTTTTCTCGACCTAGTTCTCGTGGGAAAAATCACAGAGCGTGAGTAACTCGTTCCGGATAACGAGTTACTCCAAAGCTTCGTAGTTGCGCTAGATAAACATCAATATACGTTACGTACTTTCTACTGTTTACACCTCTATTACGATTCTAGAGACTCTTTTCGAGTCGAGCCGGAGATTTGAGATGAAATCGCAAATACCAAGATCCCTCCGGCAGGTGGATATTCCTTGCGAAAAACTGAGACGAAAGTCCATCAGCGGGAAACTCGAGGCTCTTGTAGTTTTCAAATGAGAACGATTTTAAGTCTACCTCTAACGGCTGAGCTCTAGCGAAGATGCGAGTGGCTGCCGTTAGTACGACCGTTGCGATGACCCCCCGCCGAAGTATAATACGGCGCGCTGCGATTGGTCAAAACTTCAAATCGCTCTAATTTAAAAACCATAACAGCCTCGATAATTTCGCTGGAACAAACTCGTCTCAATTCTCCGCCTGGAATCCAGGGATCAATGAATCCTGGCGATTCCGGGATCACAAGAGTCCCGATACTCGATATTGATATCTTTAACCAGACATCGGAGATTCAAGAAAGCGAATCTCGGATGAATTCGTTATTTTCGCTTCGCCAATCTCCAGATCGTCTTCTGGAAAGATTTAGAGCTCTCTAGGTCTGAGTGTAAACACATGTATATATATATATATATATATATATATATATATATAGACATATGGGTATACACATAAACATATATCTATGTAATATTTGCCTAAGCAAATATCATCCGGGGGAATACCGCGCGTATGCGGTGCTTGAACGCTCTCAGATTTGTTCGAGACGTCTACGCGTAGCCGTATATATTTAATACACATGTACATACATAGATATTTGCAGAAATCTATTATCCGGCTATATATGTATATTGTGCCTGTGATGGCAGATCCCTCTCCCGTTCTCCTGATATTGCTTCAAGTCGTACGTAGATGTATATACGGGGTACGGTATACGGTACGTGAGAGGCTTGAAGCCTTGAAGCTAGGAGTCGAGCTAGGAAGGAAGCAGCCTTCCTCCTTGGCTGCAATAAGATTCACCCCAACGCGTCCGCCCTCGAGGGGTTTCCCCGCTGACACGCTTCCGCCAACGCAGTAAGGAAGGATGGAAACATGACACGAAATGGCAGGACGACACGCGACTCGCGAGACACCGACGAGAAGCACTTGCTAATGGTTTTGAATCCCGCGTATCACGTTTTGCCACAAGAATAAAACATGAAGAGATCCGCTCGGCGGTTGTAAGAAGGTGGAAAATACAGAGGAGGGTAATTGTTATACGCGAAAGAGGTGACTCAATACGTGATGTCCGTTTATCGAATTGTTGCCAGCTCGAGTCGAGCAGGCATGTACTACATTTAATTCGCGACCACTCTGTTGCTATATGACCGTCTTTGTACGCTGAGGTACGATTCGCACAAGCCTTTTATTAACCGCTCTTAATTACGGGTTATTAGAACCATGAGCTTGACGTTTTTACGAGTAAATCTTCACTCGGTTGTCCTCCCTAATTAACGCAATTAAGAAATTATAACCACACTGCGGTTGAGATATATGATATTCATTTTCGTTATTAATTACTAATTAGGCTGGCATCATGAGTCATGTTTCTTTGTCATTTCGCAGCCATATCGTAAGACTGTGTAAAATACACCTCGCTGCAGATTAATTCTGAAAATACCATTGATTTTTTATGTTTTTTGCTCTTCTCTCTTTTCGTCAGTCAATTCAATTTATTCACGAAATGACAAATGCGATTGAAAAAGGTTCCCATCATCTCTGCACGCGATCAGATATGTTATCGATATTTTCAAACGTGGACGCCGCTCTTAATTTAGTTTTCATCCAACGGTCCTCGGGACGTGTGGAACGCATTCCCAATTCATTGATGAGACTGGCTCTCCCGGTTCAGTAAATTGACAGTTTTCAGATCCTGAACGTCGATCCCTTAATAATAGTCACGAATGATCATCGCATGGTCAACTCAGTGCTCAAACTGGCGCTAGAGCGTCCAAAACTTCCTGTACTTTTTCATTCGGCGGAGCCATATGCACGAGTGCCATTATACCCACTCAACGTCAAAAAGCATATTTGTAAGAAATACCCGGGCACAAAGTGAACCAAGACTCTTGCACCGATTGCGAGTAGATGCATACATCCAAGGCCTCGACTCTGGTACATAAACGTACCCCTCTACTGCAGTAGTCAGTCACTTTGATGATATTAGCAAACTAGCGGACGTCATGAATATACCAGCGTTTCGTAGGTATGTTTTGGTCAGCTAGCCAGGCGGACGGACACGACGTTAATGGAGCTGTTCAAATATTGAGGGTGGCGTCAAAGTTGTGGGTTGACATTGCAGACGGCCAGCGAACGGCCAATTACTCACAAACGAGTCTTTTTCACCCTTACTATCACCGGCTTGGAGACCAGACCCCCTGCGAGCTCGGCGACCCTTGGTACTCGACCATCGAGCCTCCCAGGCCCCTGATTAAGCTCTGCCAGTCACAGAGCTGCAAGCTCAATTCAATCGGGCTTCATATATCGATTCGTAATTTGTACCCCGTACCGTCAAGGTCCTTGATCAAGGACGTGATTTGGTCCGCAGGTTTTATCAGTTTATTGATTTGCGATTTTCGTTTTTCTTCCTTCATTTTTTTCGACACTATTTTCGCCGTGGCATTGAAACGTATTAATGATTCAAATCGACTGACCGTCAGAAGAGGAACTAATGTTTTGTCGGGATTTATTTATTTTGATGATCTACCTACTTCCTCGCGCGCTGTCGTTGGTTGTAGAAAAATACATTGATTGATCCATCCATCCGATAAATTCTTATTTTCTGATCCGAGGTTTACTTTACGTAACTTTTCCGACGAACCATATTTATGACAAACTTGAGACGACGCACGTCCATGTATTCGGTTCCAACCCTTCGAGTCGATGATGGATAGACAGAAGCGCCAACAAACTGTCCAAACATTTTTGTGGAAATGGCTCGGATTTCTTTATCTCAGGGATCGTGAGTGAGGTATAAGCCTCTACTCTAAAAATATCGATTGCTTGAACCAGATGAGATTTTCCATTTTTTTTTCCCCCAAAGATATTCCTAGTGGGGTGGATTTATACTTTTATAATTATGTTCTTCGGTCTTTTGTAAATTCCCGGTACTTAGACCAATATAGGGTTTAATTCTATGATCGTTATCCGGATTAAGAAAAAAAAAGTTGAAATTATATACTCGGCTAATCAGCAGAGCTCCTGAAAATTACATTTTTCCGTAATCTCAAGCTCTTAATGGCTAACCCGTATTTGAACGGCTATGTGCTACCTGCACCTTGTAGATAATTTTTTGCAAATAACTGGTACGCTTCGCATAAATATTCTAGTTAATCATTGCCAGCTTTTTTAACAACGAATCACCCCTATCTTAAGACGAAGAATTATAAATGTACGGAACTTCTTGAAATTTAGAGGGAATATGATAAAACCTTTTTTTTTCCAAAATCACAAAATTTTCGTATCAACGAATGAAATTGATCGAATATGCGTTCAATGTAGAATATTTCCTCCGAACTTGAAAAAGTTTGAAATCAATCAGTGTAAGGCGAAGTCCTTAAAATGTCAAACAATTTTGAATCGTGTCTGAAAATACTGGTGTTCATTTATGAAAATCCTTACTCGATAGAATATTTTTCAATAGCGCGTACCAGTGTTTTGAAAAAAAAAAAAAAAAATAGGAAATTTCGAAAATTACGAAAAATGCTGAACAGTCTAACATCAGCAGCTGTTACAAAATAACGGTAAGAGTTTGGAAACTTGTTTGGACTTCATTCTAAAACGAATTGATCGAAAAAAGACCTGTGAAATTCTTGAAATTAAACTTCTTTCAAAATTTCAAAACAATTCTCGTCCTCACCGTCGACTCCTCGCAACACCACGCGAGTGACGGGTGACTGACGAGTAAGTAACCTTATACCCACTTAAGTAAAGCTCCTTAAAGAAAAACTGTCCTCACTTAACATAATATGGGAAACAAGATGGCGACCGTGAGGTCACACGATCATTGCAAATCGTCTTCGTTGTTCGAGCAGAAACGTTTTATTTATTTCTTTTCATCCAGTGATAAGACCGTTTTCGTCTTCTGGGCGATCTTTCGGTCGACTTAATCCATTATTCATCATACGTTGGGTTCTGCACGGAATGCGGTTATATAAATGGATAAAGAATTTCGGTTATATTTCTCCCTCGTTCGACCCCATTTTTTTTTTTTTTTTTTTGAATACATAACGCGTTCTGCGTACCGCGCTTATTCTCTTTTCAACCGATTTTTATTGTCCGCTCGATCGGCACTCGCCTCCTCCTCCTCGATCCTCGATATCCATCGATATTCGTTTATTATGAGTACGTGGCTGTCGTGAAAAGAATCCATTGAAAAGTAGGCTAACCCTTAGCGGTTCGAACCCTTCGAACGTCGTTAAAGCTGCACTTTTATCTCGCAGGGCTTTTGTCGTACTGGTGCAGCACCGCATTTTTTATTACCATACGCACTCGCTCATTCATGGGCAGGAAAAAAATGAAAAAAATTCCTGGAACCGATCGTAATCGCTGCCCATAATTACCTCGAACGGTTTTTCTCGCGTCACAGCGTCACTTTCCAAACAACGAAAATCGATGGGTATCTGGATTACGATTAATCATTTTTCAAAGACGGTCGTGTCTTCGAATTTATTTCTAAACGACCAGTTTTATGGCGGGACTTCGAAACGTTAAGTGCTTTTACTTCGACTGCGTCGAAGAGAGTCATAACTTTTGACTTATAGTTGATTAAGCTTAAAAATATTGTCGAACTGCTGTAATAATGCCGGTTGATCAAAGAACGATTTGGCCACATGTCAGTTCTGGAAAAATATTTCGATTCAGGGTGAAGTGGTCGTTGTGGTAAATTTAGTTGAACGATTCGTCGTCTAATGTTGGCAATAACTCTCGTTACGAGTCGAAAATTTATAGCCGTTTAATCGTTAACCATAATTCATTATTTGTTGAATTTAAAGGGGTCGATCGATCACGGTTATTAAACGATAATCTTACGCAGAGATCGGTAATTCTTACCCCGTAGTGGTATTCGAAAACGTTATGTTGGTATATAGATATGTGTGTCTTTAGAATTCCGAGCGCGTTTTAAACTCGATATTAACAGTTTAAAAGCACGCGAAGTTCTTGCTTTCACGTGGCTTCACCTCAACCGAGCCAGGGACGAGCGGGAATAACGTGAAGAATAATACGAGAAAAAACGAGGATGGGGAGAAATGGCGCCAATTTATCTTATAATAGAAAGAATATTAATTCAAACTTCTCAACTCCCCAAAGTTTATATTATTACGGGATCGATACAGGGCCGTTCTCTTTATTTCACTTTTATTTTCGTTCATCCCCTAATTGAGGGTCGTACGGCTTAAAAGCCGGGCTGATTATACGGCTGTTTTGATTTCGGTTTGGTAAAAGGATAAAAATCCAGGCTAAAGGGGAGGAAAAAGGAACAAAAGATAAAATACAAAAAAATACAGAAAAAAAGGGAAAAGGGGGGCGCAACCTCGGGGTAACAAGTGGATTGCGTCACTTCAGGGGCGACTAGCAATTACCGGTAATTCGAAGCCATTGAACGAACGAACACGCGCCTGGAAACGAGACGGTGGAAGCCACGTGGCCCCTATTCGCTAATTTGTAGTGATTATAAATTGGAATTGGATTTACTGTTACCAACGGGACAGAAATACTACAAAAGAGATTTATCGCTGCTACAGCTGTGCTTTCGGTATTAATTGACGATAGTTCGAGGTTCGATTCAATTTTTCAAAAAAAAAAAAAAAACAACCCGTTTAAAAAATGCGGCACGTATAATGCGATTATCGTGAAAGGGAAGAGACGAATGAGACAAGTTTGAGTCTAAAATATCGAAAGTTTGAAGGAAGCTTGGGCAGAGAAAGAGTGAAGAGTCGATAGGGTCGCTGCAGGAGTGAAAATATCTGTCAATAAATGAAACACCTTTTCAGAAAAGCTTCGGGACTTTGCCTCCGTCAGTCTTGTTAGTAATTTGACAGTAAACACTGCTGTCATAATATTATCGACAGTTTGGTACTTGAAGTTAAGAAATATTGAGCAACAGAACGGAATTCTGCTGGTACACGTTCTCCACGTAATATATTCTATAAACATACACGGTTAGGGATAACTTGTAGTGCGAAAGGTTATGAGTCATGAATTTTTCTTCAGGCAATCGAGTCTCGATGGGATATATTTTTTTATTCTCTCATCTGTCCGCTTTCAAATTTTCCCATGATAAATTAATTTAACAGGTTGAATTCGAAATCGCGTTTCGAGAGCACAAAGCCATGTAGTTATCGCGAAAATCTGAATATTATGGAATCGCCCCTTTATGCGGGTCATGCGACGTTGTTTATACGTACAAATCCGTATTTATCATTTTATTTCTACTAAATTCTACTCGCCGACTGGAACCGTTGATTAAAATTTCCCGTTCCGAATGCTATACGAGTTCAAACGAACCACCGAGCCGAAAAGTTTTCCATAAATACCTTACGGAATCCGTGCCCAAAGCAAAGCACAGGTACAGTTTTAATAGGTGTACACGAATGCTTTCAATAGCTATATATATATATGGTCGTGATAAGTTTTCGGTACTTCTTTTCACGCTGATCTAGTTACGAGTGAATCAATTTTTCAAACTCAGTTCTCTCCAAGCCCAATTCCAATAGACACGAAACAAAGTTAGTTTAACTCCGTAGAACTGAGAGTATAGTACAATACACTCACCCACGCGTGTGATAGAATATAAGATACCGAAGAAGTTATAAGTTCGAACTTCAGAAAATCATATATATGTAACCAAGAAGTTGAATGCGAAACAAATTTCCGAAGAAATCCTGTCTGAAAATAAAAGCATCTGATTCTCCAAGTTTCGCGGAAATCAATTCGCCACTTTTACTTGCCTTTTTCGCCTAAATCAGGCGGTACGAGGAGTCTGGCATATACTGTAGGTATATACACGCGGTGTCTCCCTTCAGTCGTATCTAGCACGGTTCTAGGGTGTAAAATAGGGCGAGTAATATGAAGCAAAAACAAGTACCTACTGAAATATTGTCTTGATATGAAAATTTAATATCTGGGAACTTATCGCGCAGGGCGGAGGCCTGAGGGACTGAACCCTGTCACGCCAGCCAGCCTACGATCCATATACATAGGCACACTTATGGATCGACTCGTGTACACGTGCCAACACATTCGCCGAATACATATTCTAAATACACCCGCTGTACGTAACATTGTCGTATACAATTCGGTAAATGGGTGTACCTAGTGAACACCGCGTATATGTAAAGCACGGATATCATATATATATATATATATATACGGATATACACGGAATACTCCAGAGCTGAAGGGGCGTGCAGATGTCAGTTGCACACCAGTCGAGTTCCGCCGGGAGTAAATGTCCTCGTAACTCGTGAAATACAGACTTTCGCCTTCTCTTTCGCTCATTTTTTTACCTCCCCACCTCGCTCTCTTTAACACATGTATGCGGGTAGTTTTCCCTCTGGTAACTCGAAACTTTGTATAGATCAGAGGAAAAATGAAAATTCACAAACAGTCACTCTGGCCGTGAAACAAGCGCCAGATATTGCGAAATCTCATTTATTCGATGACACAACTGCGCTGGTGGACGAACAACCGTCCAGTCCGTTCATTGGTTACGGGGGACTTGTAGTTACAAGCGTTTCCAATTTCCGCAATCAAGTGCTGTTTGCTATTAGAAATTCGTTTCACGATTGACTAAACTCTCTCCCGCATCACAATGGACACCGGAAGAGCCAGTTCAACCCACGCAGAGCATGTATATAGGATCGAGGTGTCACCGGGCACTTATTCCGAATGTTAATTTCAATGGAGAGATGATATTTCGGAAATCGGAACGAGGAGACGTCGAGACCCCGGAAATACGTAGTTGAGGAACACCCGTTCCCGATTGTCAATGGATTTTGATTATGATAAGTGGCAGTTCCGGTCTACCGAATCAATCATCGTTATCGGGTCACACGTCACTCTCAGTATCACTTGAAAACACCCTCCATAGATGTGGGCCGTTTATCTATGATATACCTACATATGCGTGGTCATAAAGTGACGGGCACCCCACCCATGTGCGGGGTATACGTGTGCACATGCATATACGAATATGTCCGACGTGCATGTTTGCGTGCGATACTACCATGCACCTGGGTGCGGCACTGAGTTACGCTTTATATAATTGAAACGTATCGAGGTGTAAACAATCAGTAATTGAGATGAATGCCTGCCGGGATGTTTACTCGACCGTATGCCGCAGGAACTACAATCACGGATAGTCCTTGCTGCTGATGTTCAGTCGAACGCCTCATCATTCAATTCTACGTTTGTTCTTCCTCTGCTGCACTCTGTTGCTTCCCTTGACTCTGTTCACCGACGTAGCGAAATCCTCCGCGCGCTTTACTCATTTTTGTAGACACCGGTCCTGCCCGGTTTGCCCCTCTCCTTCTTCACAGCAACACCGACCATATACGTTCGATGAACCACTGTTTCCACATTCTTTGTGAAACTGGAAAAAATTGGGTAAATGTCTTCCCCTCCTTTCATCTGGTTCATGGTTATTGGAAAAATATCGATTACGCTTATGAAAGAATAGAGGAAGTCGTTACGTGAGAAGGCCGCAAGTGCTCTTCAAATTGAAACCCTCTCTTCCTCCCCAGCGAGGGTATATACATATACTAAAAGTAGATTCTCCTCATATGGGAAACGGGGCTCGAGTCTCATGGCGCGGCTTGGCTTGGCTTGGCGAAATGCACCGGTGAATCCTCTCCGTCGGGACGAGTATTTGCAACACAATATGTGACCTAATGGATAGTCGATATTCAAATACATGCCGTGCGTCGTGCTATCGCTCGGCCCTTGCGTGTTCCGATAGGAAAATACATGCCGCATACATATAGTATAGTATATATATACATATACGTGCACGTGCATGGGTGGAAAATGAAGCTGAGCACGTCCAGCTACACAGGCGACTATGTAAACGGAATAGACTCGAACCTGGTGTACATGAAAATCTACGTGGTGGTTAGGTAAAAATAAAACGTGCTCGACGGATTTTCCCCGTGCTGCAGGGATTGAAGTGGTTTTTCTTTTCGTTTGGAAATTCCTTCGCTTCCGATCACTCTATCGGTTCCTCCTACGTGGATCGAACTTAAGCTTCCAAGGCCGGGTCAAGGCCAAGCGGCTTGGAACGCTTTGTTTAATCCGAGTATCACCACCGCTGCAGCATAACGTGCGCATACCAAGAGTATAAGGTATCCCTGATCCGTGGAGGATAGAAAGAGAGACACGGATCCGGGTCGTGGGACCGTCACCTGAGTCCAGGTTGCACCGTTGAAGCCGGGTAACCGCGGAACGCTGCCACCTTTGTGGAATACTCAGAGACCCTGAACCCTTCGGAAGCTTTATACGGCTTCTAGAATCGTGGAAGAAAAAAAAAGAGGAACTTACCGCACTTAGACTCCCGGGCACTTGGATGCTCGGCGATTGATCCAAAGCGAATAGACCTCGTCTCTGTATCGACAAAGATCGCAATATAAGCTCGAATCCCGCGATGATACAGACGGAGATTTATGATCACCGGGTGGGTTTAATTTCGCCTTTTCTTTGTGATCATTGTGTTTATTTGCGTGAAAAGCAGCGAGCGTGTATCCCTTTGTGGTTAAAATATACACTTTGCTCTCGGTTGTGTATTCCACGGCGAGTATTACGTCGTTACATACTTCGTACTTGGGCTCTGCATTGAATAACAACCCTGCTGGTTCCTTGGTTTGCGGTCGTGACAATTAGCCAAAGCGAAGCGGAGCCAAAAGTGTGACATTCGATTCTGAAAGGAACCTTCGAAAGCAAAGAAACAGGACTCGACTGCGGGGACAGAGCGAGAGGGGCGAAGGAAATTGTGGAAAACACGCTTCTCCCTGAATCACCTCGAATCAATAAGTCACAAGTAATGACACAGTCGGACAAATGAACGAATTGCGGGTAGCATGAAGAGGAGTATAAATTGTAAATAAGAAATGTCGTCGTTGCCGTTGCTGTGTAAGTACATTCGCCAAATAATAGAGGACGGTTTTTACTACTTTTCTCCTGTACCACTTTGGAGAGAAGTAACGGTAACAACCACCAGCGCCGATTGTTAAATTCACAAAAGAGAATCGTCGCGCAAGCGAGCTAGCCTTGAGCTTGACGTAATCATAATGTCGTGATTGCAAGCTATGATTGCATCATGTCGGAGGTGAAATGTCGTGCATCAATGGACTCGCGATCTCCCGCGGTACAACTAGTCACGATGTAGTGCGTGTACTCGTAATTAAAACCGGAATAGGACAGTGTCTACCAGTGGTAACACACGATTTTCCCTCAGAGAGGATATGGTCGAGTATTGTGTGACAGAGGTTCAGGAAAGGCGAACAAGGCCGGTTACATATAAAGCTTAAAACCTGCGGCGGAGTAATAATAACGGATTTTCAAGATGGCGAGTATATTTCAGGCCACATGCCCGTAGGCTCCGCGTTGTGGTTTAGTCATTCATCGCGCTCGTACACATCGCCGTCTGCATCTCTCCTTCCCTTCGCCATTAATTTGCGGAGAAATCAAAGCACGGCCATGATGAGTTCCACTCCACCATGTACCGAGCACTAAAAAGTCTCTAATCGTCAGAAGACAACATCGCGCGGCATTCTGGGTCCCGAAAATTGCGAAAATACCGTTTCTGCTTTTGTTCATTGTCGTAATACTTGAATCGGACGTACTACCTCGTCCATCATTTATTGCCTCTCTTCCTCTTTTTCCCATCAATACTGACATTTGCGTATTTGACACACGTGTGCGTCGCTGATCAGTGGACAGGGCGGACCACATTGAGTACCAGAACTAAATCGTGTCGTTGAAGAACCGATCGATTGGGGACATGGCATGTTGTTCATCTCTCTCCCTATTTCCTCCTCTCCTTGCTCTTCACCTCTCCCTCTCTCTCCCTCCCTCTCTTTATGGTCAGCTCATCAATCGGGCTTCCGTGCCAGCCCATCCATCAGGCATCCGTTGAGGTGGGGCCCATTCATCGTGAAAGGATAGGCACAACTTTGACGGAAATGTTTGGGTGGCTCTCTTGGTCTGCGAGTGAGCGGTGAAGTTACGAATGTCCATTCCGACTCGATCCATACCCTACAGCCTGAAGCCGTCAAAAAGCAATTATTAAATTGAACTTAGGAGTTGAGAAGTAGCCTCGAGGGGGGAGCAGCCTTTATCTATTCGTTACGGTAGAAACCCTTGTATCCTATACCCGAACTGATTATCACTTTTTCTTCAAAAGGGAAAATGCCTCTGCCGTCGAAGAAGGTTCTATCGAATCCGCGCAAAATTAACCCGGTCGGAAGGTACGAGGTAAATCACAACGAAGGTTGTTTCTGTGCACCATTTCATATGCCGAATGTCAAGCACCGGGAGATCTGAGCTGCCTTTATTCTTTTTGAAGATTTCACTGTTCGAATTCGTCGAATGAAAATTTCATGTACACGCATTCACAATTCCGATTACACCGAAAATTCCGGCTTTTTCTTCATCGTTTTTTCCTGCTTTTATCCCGATCTTCATTACCTTCCTTTTCGGCTGGCTAAAATTCGGAGGAATTTGTAAGAGACTCGCGTCGAACAAGTCAGCAGGTGTATTACCGAGATCAGGAGATAGGTACAGCTGAGATAATCCTCCGGCCATTTCGAAACAGGGAAGTCACTTCTTCGTTGCCTTTTCTTTTCATCTCGCTTTGTTACACCGCATGGAACGATCATCCCTAATGATGCGCTTCTCGGAGCAAAATGAAAAACACTGAATTTTTTTCCATTGCGGATTCCGGAAATCAAATTTCTATGCACGAAGCAGAGATTTTTTGGTTTTTTAAATCGAGTTTCTTGGCTGGAGAGATCCATCCGTCTTTCTATTTGGGTAGATCTCTTCTTCTCAGACCGTCTCTTCTCTCTTTCTTACGATTATTCACCGCCCCATTTCTGGCTGTCTCCGTGTCCTTTCGGCTTTGCCAAATCCATGTTATCGGCTTATTAGCAAGACGAATCGGTTGTCAGTTTTGTTTGGGGAACGCAGTGGATAATAAATTGCATGAAATAAATATCCACCCGCCGGAAGAAAAATAGGATAATTTTTATTTAACTATTTCGCTCCGTGTATAGGTATAGTTCGTTCACAAATAACCGAGTTCTCCCTATTAATCATCTATAACTGAAATTTTCATCGGTTGATGATATCAAATTTTTAATAATTCCGCGAGAATCTGACCCTCGAAATAAACCAATCCAACTCACTTTATGCACGTCGTTTTTCGCTGCCTTATCCTCATATCATGCAGGTTTGGTGTCCGCGGGTTCCCTCGGCTCATGCATATGCTGATTACTCATGAAACCTCAAAACATGATGGAAAGACGATTATATTCGACTGCCGTGTCGCAGCCCAGAAGCTAGTCTAGTCTATTAGAGCTTCACTCGATTTTCATTTCGTTTTTTTTTTTCTAAAAAAAAAAAAATTCTCCCGAGCTGATTTACTTGAATAGATTTGTTACAGCTCCAGCCCCATTCACTGACTTTATCTCTTCTTTCTATTCCTTACAGCCTTCCTGGATGCGAAGTCGCGAGTACTGGGACGACAGCTTTGAAGAACGCTACACGAAGTTGAAAAAGGACGAGCACCGACCTCCCCTAAAGGTAAGGAAAGCTGAAACTGATCTGTACAATCGTGAAAATTGATCCAGGGATGATCCACCTGATCCTGGATCAAATCCTGCGGTATTAGTTGACACGAATTTGATAAATATGGTAAATGGTCGTCGGCGAATGAATGAATGAAGAATTTCGACGAATCCGAGTAGGCATTCGAGTTTTCGGCAAAATTTCTGCAGCACCAGCCACGAATAATTCACCCGTGAAAAAGTCGGTGTCGTGGTAGGTACACCGCAGCGGGATACCTCGAAACCACGTTAGCTGGAAAGTTTTATTTCCTAGGAGAAAAGTCACTTCGTACAGTTTGTCCGACGAGAAAACTCGTTCCTACTACTCCTTCGGGTCTTTGACGAGTTATAGGACCTGAGACGGTGTCCAACTGCCAAAGCTCGACTATTTATCTTGATCGTAGAACGAGTCTTCGACGATCCACTCACGGTTTAATCGAACCAACTGGACCTACATTTTTTTACACTTTAGGAAATAGGAAATAGGAAAGCTTCTTTTGTGACGCTGATCCAACGTTTCCTATTGATATGTGCGGTTTAATGGAATATGACGAATTTCGGGGCAATTGGAAACTGAGAAATGTTGCTTTTCTCATCTCTTTTTATAGGGCATTGAAAAAGTTTTGGAACGAACATGTCCTTCTCATCGCATGCGACTGTTTCCCATTTTCACCCTGCATTGATAAATCAATTTTAAACGTCGCGGCGCATTTGGCGTATGGAAGTATTGGAATAAACTGAATGGGGTCTTCCAGTGCTTATCTATATGTAAATAGTATGCGCCTAGTTTCATCCTCGTATAGCTGAGTCACTGTAAAAAGAGAAAAGCCCTCGCTTCGACGTGAGAAGGAAATATTGAATTTATAGAAAACACATCGAGCAGACATATCCGAAGTTTTGAGTGGTTTATTTTTTATATCTACGTCTAGGTATGACGTGGAAATCGTTTTGAAATTTTAGCTTCTTCACCCA